>BQKN01064618.1:257472-292355 GCA_022839385.1 Asparagus kiusianus
CATGATATCATGACCACTTGCATAATAATGCACAACATGATTATTGAGGATGAACGTGATGAGCAAGAAGATATTATCGTTTCTACTCCACCATCAATTTCAAATGTTGAAGACATAGGGACGAACGATGCCGAACGGTTCCGACAATTCCTGACCCGACATAAGAAATTCAAAGACAAAGAAGCACACTTCGCACTTCGAAATGCATTAATTGAACATTTGTGGGAGAGACACGGCAATGAAGTGATGTAACTTTTTTTATTAAAATTTCGATGTAATTCTAAGTTAATGTGTTTTATTTCAGTTTAAGCTCCAATGTATTATCATTTCTAATTACTTGTTTTGCAATTTTATATCTCGATATTAGTCTCATTTTGAAGGTATCGACGAGACATTTCCAATGATATTATTTTCATTAAAAAATATTTAATATATTAATATATATATATACAGATTTTAAGTAACTATAAAAATTAATAACGGGATACAATTGGAATAATGAAATGTTGTTAAAGAGATAGAGGGTTAACTTTGGTATTTTTTTTGGGAATAGTGGTATAGAGTTGGCTGCAAATTTGGAGAGAAATCTCCAAATTTGCAGCCTCAAGCACCGGATTTGTAGCTAACTGCAAAAAATGGGGTTCGGTTGGAAGGTGCAGCGGCTCCAAAATGCAGAAAAGGAGGACGATTGGAGCTGCTCTAACCATTCACTTAACCCGTTGCCAATTGACATCTTACAGAATAGTATTCTACTGTGGGGTTCTGCGGATCAGTTTTCCCTAAGTCTAGCCTGGAGAGAAAACCATTGGTGGGGTCTAAGGTCAGCTAGTACCCAAGGATGGAAAACTATATTACGATTGCACAGTGAGGATATTTATATATTTCAACCCTATAGACAAAAATCTTATGTACATATATGCATCTTCTGAGGCCTCCTGCTTTTCAATATTAGAAGGGGAAAAAAGAAAAAAGAAGACAGAGAGATCGAGGTTAAATTATAGTACAAGAGATTGACCATAATCTTCATTGATTAAGGAATCGTGATCTGGTTATTACTATGAAAATGTAGGTAATTTTATTTATCATAGAACCTAGTTAAATCTTTTTGTCGCTATTATTGTTTCTCTGGTTTTCTTTCTTAATATTGTTTATTAGTTGATAAGGTTTTCTGTTCTGTTGTCAACAATGGGAAGGAGAGGAGGAAGGGGAGAGAGGATCCGGGGGTGAGAAATTTAAAGTTTTAGGGTGCCATATTAAAAATGATGGAGGTTTAGGGTATTAAAATAAATTGTTAATTTTGGATAGAACTCCTATAGTATCGTTATTTTGAACTTCCCAGCCTTCTACTTTTCTTTTTTTTTAGATATAGTGCATGTGTGAATTTATTTTGACTCTTTTATCCTTGAGAATCTATTTGCCAAAAAGGAATTTTCTGTTTCTTTAGGTGTAGAAGAGTCAACAAGATTTTATTCAAAGGGACTAATAGCAATAATGAACTAGAGGGGTAGCAAGTTCAAAATAACAGTAACATAAAGGGCATATGTGTAATTAACCCCAATATAAAAATAACCCATTATCAATACCATTAACGTTGTAGTAAATAATGATTTCTTTTGCTAGTAATAATAAGAGCTGGGGCTCTGTGTGAGTCCCATCTTTTCTTATAAAAAAGAAAAGTTGTAGCAAATCACATCGAAAAAGTCAATAATGTTCGGGGTTTGAGGTTCATATTTCTTGCACATTAATGTAAGAATTTTATATTCTACGACAATTAACAATTATCAGATGTTGTATATAAATACGAATTTGAGCACATCTAATGAAACATACAGATGGAACTTACATCTTTTCACTAGAAAAGATCATTTTGTAAAATCTACTTGAGCTAGCTTTCCTTACTTGGAAATTGGTGGTGGGCATATATTGATCAGTGGTCCGATATTTGTTAAAATTTTATTTTTAATTAGGAAACCCTAATGACATTGAACATCACCTTCATCATTTGAAAGTAACAGTCTCCTCTTGCACACACCGTCAATTATTTGTGAAGTGCTGATTAGGAAGAAGAAGAAAGGGGGAAAAAGAAAAACATATCTTATTCCTTAGAATTTAGGGAATTATGTTTTAGTCCCAGGTTGGAAGTTTGTGAGAAAGGGTAATTATGTATCCTCTCTATATACATAGAGGCACTATCTATCTTAGAAAAAGAAATCTATTCCTCCTTACTTAAAGGAGAATCCAAAGAATTAATGTTCACGCAACAGTAAATCTGTAGCATGAACAATAAACTAGATTTAGCCCTATGCACTCGAAAATACTGTTCATGCTACAGTATTTTACTATATCATAAGCAGTAAATCAAATCTGCTTCTCCGTATTTGAAGCCACTAGTCACACTATAGTATTTACTGTATCATAAACATTAAACTTTAAGTATAGAGGAGTATATATGATTTTTAAATCAAATATATTAAAACTTGGATCATTTTTTAAGTATAGAGGAGTAGATATGATTTTTAATTTTAAGCATACAATAATTAGATCAAATGTATTAAAACTTAGAAGAAGAAAAGTTCAAAATATGGTGCTTAAAAAAAGGAAGTTGTGCTTTGCATGGGGTGCGCACTAGTATAGATTATAAGAAAATCTCTTTTATCAACATGATATCAAAGCATGGTTAGCTCTAAGCCCTTCATCTACAAACCCTAGTCTTAACTCTCTTTGTCTCACCCTCAGCCATCACCCTCTTCTCTGAGCCACCATGACCTCATAACTACCTTGATTTTAGATCTCATGCTCACCCACGACCTAGCCATCATTATCCTCAGATCCTCACTGACCTTAGATCTCGCCCCCTCTCAAGTCCTCCTTTATCCCCATCTCAGATCTCGCCACTACCACACTGATCATCTCTGATCTCACCGTTGCCCTCATCTTCCATTCAGTCCTTCTTTTGTCTTCTACTGCACAACAAAGCTTTAAGTTAGTCTGCGCCAAGCATCCTTGTCCGCTGAACAATCCTCAACATGATGTTTCTAAGAAGAGCAATGTTTCTAAAAAGAGTAATGTTTGGGGGAGTTTATCCTTCTTGTAGAGACCAATTTTGATGGTCTTCTATGGAATGGCATGTGAGATCCAATCATGGATCATCTACTCTATTTAGATCCAGTTATTGATTATTTGTTCTAACTGAGTGGTAGGGTGGTACTAGGGTTAATTGTTTGCCTGGTTCTGTTATTGTTGCTATTCTCGTGATGACTGAGAAGGAGAGTACCGAGAAGAAAATTGTCGAGACACTCATTGTAGGGTCAAACATGGCCTATGTTTGATTGTCAGACCGAAAACTCAATGGTTCAAACTAGCAACAATGGCAAATTATTATGATGACAAATCTGATTGAAAGAGGCAAGGATAATCACCTAACTGATGACCCCACCAATCCAAAAACCGCTGCTTGGATAAAAGATGATAGTTTGGTGAAAGGTCTTTTGTAGGAGGTCATGGAGTAGGAGGTGATGGATCTAGTTCTTACATGCTTCACTACAAAGGAGATGCGGATGTCACTCTATATCTCAGGCTTATTCCAAATTACAGTCTACGTATTCAGGGTAGAGTAGCATGTCTTGTGCCTACTCTATATCTCAGGCTTATTCCAGATTCGACCAAGGGAGTCAAAGCTTGGAGGAGCACTTTGCCGCCTTCAAGAAGACAAGTGTGTTAGGTCTCATATTTATGAGCCTACTATCTAATCTAGTTTTGCTGATTAACAAACAATTCCTAACATTATTTGTTGAGTGTTTGTATTTGCTTGTTAAGTATTCTACACAAAAATCCTTAATTGGCGGTTGGATGGAATTGCGTTTCAACGATAATATTCAAAGGAGGTTGGCGAAATCGGAATGAAGTCATTTATGCATTCAAGTCAAAAATTCTCTATTGTGCTTCATCCTACCAAGACGAGCTTAATTGAAGATCAAGTTGTTTGGGTATAGTGTTTTAGGTTTATACCTTGTGGGTTAATACTTGGAGCTTAAATTTCAGACACATATTTATTTTGATTTATCGTTATTTTGGATTATATACTTAACAACATGATTTTATATCTTTCCTCAAGTCTACAAATCTATTTTAAAATAATTCGTTAAAATCAAGTTTTAATAAGTTCGTATAGTTTACCGATTTGTAAAATAATGTGTTGTGGATTAATGACTTAATATAACAGTTGTATATCTTTCATAAAGTTTATTAATCCATTCAAAAGAAGTTTCAAACTTATTTGAGATCATAATGTCAAAATTAAGTATTTTAAATGAATTCGTATTTTGAACAATTTTGTAAAATGACAAGTTGTTACAAACGGGAAATGAGATTTTAAAAATTTCTTTTCAAACATGTTTGTTTTCATGTTTATAATCATTCCCAAAAAATTTACTATTTTTAGAGTTTATTTGTTATTTTATTTTGAATTTATAATTAGATTTTTAACTAAAAACCTGTATCTGGAAGTATCCGTTTCCGGTCGCCCGAGTTTTACCCGTCGGTCGACCGACCCAGAGGGTCTATTTACAGACCCTACATACAATCATCGGTCATCAGACGACCGACACATAATGTTTGGTTAGGTTTAGTCGACTGATACAACATTGCCCGTCGACCAAATGAGCTTGCAAAGTTTTAGTCTACCAACGGTCATATTGTCGGTCGACCGATTATAGTCCATCAGTCGGCAGAAAGTATCGTAACGATCAAATTTCTAGACTCTGGGATTTTGGGGATTTTATTGGTTTTGAGGTTTTTCTTGGGATTTGGACTATTGTTTTGAGTGCCTATAAATATCTTTTAGCTCTCATTTGTTCAGCAATTGAGAAGTGAGTTTAAAACAAGTTTTGCAAGTTTTATTTAAGGGTTTCAAAGAAAAAAAAAATCAAGTATAGTTTGTTTGTGTGAAGAGATTTTCACAAGAGAAGAATTGCAACAATGTTCTTGAGGATTTCAACCTCACATTTCCACCTCTCTTGTTTTGGAGAAGTTTTCTAAACTCATTTATCTAGCTTGTTCTTATTTTGATTCTTATATATATCTTTACTATATTTAAATTGAGTTTTAATTTTGTTTTCACTCATTGCTTTTCACACGCACCCTTTGAGCTTTAAGAATTTCATATATAGTATTTTGGTTGTGAGAGTGTTACATTGAGTGTGAGCTTCAATTTCGTTCTCATCTTTGTTGGAGAACAAAACACTTATTTGAGCTTGTAATTATGAGATCATATTGTAATACATAAGGACACTTAGAGAAGTGGTTGGTGAGAAGACGAGGTCCAATTCCAAGAGGAGTGACATTAGTTATAAATCGTAGGGAGAGGTCGTAATTCCGAGCACTTGAGGAAGGTAACACAGGCTAGGCCAACACTTAGAAGAGTGTATTATGTATTGATAATTGTGTGAGTTGTAAACGCTTATCGGTGACTGTTAAAAACTGATTGTGTAGTATTTTTGTGTTGATAGTAGAGATTCTCCTCGAGGGTGAGGAGCGGAGATGTAGGTTGAGGGTGACCGAACTCTATGAACATATTCTTGTGTTTGAGTTTGGCATTGATGTATTTTTATTGTCTTATTGTTTATATCGCCTATTACTTCATATTTGCTTATCCTTACTTATATTATTGTGCATATCATATGGTTAAGGATAGTTTCATTAATAAGTTTTAAATTTGGTATCGATATTGAATTAGATTAGCAATTACCCTATTCACCTCCCCTCTAGGGTACTTTCAAAGTGATGAGTTACGTGCTATCTTTCTGTTAGTTAGAGAAGATAAAGGCAAGGCAATATATACTTGATGTATTAACATTCATTGACAGTATGAGCTCTCCATATGAAACAACGAGACCACTGGCGGTTGGTAGTAATGCTTCAAAGAATTCCGACTTACTTGATTTTGGAATCTAGTTTAGAAAAACCTGCCTTGGCTGCTTTCCCACAAAGAGGTGAATCAAGTCATGTATGTCATTTTGGTCGTGGAGGAGGTCGTGGTAACTATTTTAGAAGAGGACATGTATAATTAGGAAGAGGATCTAGCGGTAATCATCTTAAGAGGGCCCAATTGTTAGACCCTAGGGGGGATGATTAGGGTCTTATGCTAATCTAATCCGATTTTATACCAATTAACAAGTTATCCTAGCAAGTATAAAATACAACAAAATATGTGAGCTAGGATAAGTGATATACACATGGGTAAACAAAATAAGCAAGATAGTGGATGATATAATTAATGAGCAATGGACAATGGCGACAAGAAATATGAACATAAGAGAAGTGCGCCAAAGCAAACTCAAATACACGATATGATCACGGAGTTCAGACCTTCCGTCCTACGTCTCCGCTCCCCACTCCCGAGGAGAAATCCACTATCACAACCGGGTTTTCTACGCTCACTCGAATAACATTTACACCTCACAATATCGATTTTTAACGCTCACCGATCAACGTCCACACATCACACTCGGTTTTCTAGTTCATCGAAAACTTCACAATTCACACTCTCACAATATCGGTTTTCAACGCTCACCGATCAACGTCTACACCTCATACTCGGTTTTCTAGCTCACCGAAAACTTTACAACACTAACAATGTAATAACAAATGATTTGTTCTCTAATACAAGGCGAGAACTCAATTAAGCACAACTCAATGTTACAATCTCTCACAACCCTAATATACTATATATGTAAATACCAAAAGCTCAATGTGAGTGTGTGTAACAAAGAGATTAATCAAATCTTAAACTTAATATAAAACTAGCTTTAATAAAATGATAAACAAATAAATAGATATAAAGCTAGAAATAGAGTTTAGAAAACTTCTCAATGGATCAAGAGATTGAGAAAGGATGGTTGGATGCTCAAGCACCAATAGGATCTCCTCAAGCTCTTGTGAAATTGATTTCACAAACCCAAAACTCTCAATTGCTTAAAAGCTTCTTAAACACTCTTTTAAACAAACACTAAACAAGTTTAAACCATTGTTAAACATTTTAAAACATTCTTTTGGATTGTTATGAAGGATAAGAGTAAGGGGGTATTTATAGCCACCCAAAACCTCAGCCAAAACCCCAAAGAAAAAGACCAAAAAATCCAAGAATAAGAAATTTGATTCTATACCAAAACTAGCCATTGGGCGATCGGCGGTCGGCCGTGGGAAAATCGCGGTCGATCGTGAGCAACAAAATAGCAGAACTATGGCTCAGGACAACACCCAGTCGACCGCGACGGTCGACCGTGAAAACTTACGAACAGACGGTCGACCGCTACGGTCGACCATGAAAGTTTCTGCTGGCTCCTGAGGGAAAAACATTGGCACCATCGACCGTGACGGTCGATCGCGAACTGATACATGAAAATCCAGGTTTCGAAAGTTGTTTTCTGATTTTAAAACTCTGTTTAAAAATATCAAATAAATTCAGAAAAATATAAAACTTTGGGAAATGATTGTAGACATGATAATACACATGCTACAAAAACTAGTTTTTAAAAAAGACCTCCCAAATAAGAAATATCATTATTTTACAAAATAGTTTAAAACATAAAAATGTGAACACATGAGTTTTGACATTTTAGCTTAACCATGTTTTGAAATATTACAAAATGATTTTATAGACTTGAAGAAAGATGTAAACTATTGTTATGAAGTTTATAAATAATGAATCTAATATTTTATCAAAATACACATATAATGCACTAAAACATGATTTCATTGAACTAAATAAAATTGATAGTGATGAAATCATATATATGTATATAAGTATGAAACAAAAATATGTTTTCAAATTATATTTAATTGTTTCATAGTAAAACTTGAAAACTATCAAACCAAAATATATATGTATATATATAACTATATATATACATGGAAACCAATCAATGTGTGTGTGTGTATATTATATTGAGCTTAAGGTACTAACACACATAATATAAACTCCTAAACTAAATTACCCAAGCTTGATCTTGATCTTCAATAGATTGACTTGGTAATCTTACAGATGAAGCTTGAACTTAGATCTTCAACTTGAATTGCGTAGGCTTCACTCCATAATTCCGCCAACTTCCATTAGATATGATCGTGGATGCGTAATTCCATCCATCCTCCAACATATTATTTTTCTATAATAAATAACAAAACACAAACACTAGACAAACAATATTAGATGTAAATTGTTTGTTAAATATCATCAAAACAATAAGGCCAACAATCTCCCCCTTTTTGATGATGACAAACAATTTACAAAAAGGATATATGCATGAAAGAAAATGAATATATAATATTGTAATTATCATACATATAAACAAAAAGAATATACTCATAATAGTTCTCCCCTTTGACAACATCAAAAAGGAGAAAATTATATAGATAAAAGAGAGCGAAAGCTCCCCCTATCAATATGCATGGGTGAGTATAAAAATATAGGGATTGCTCCCCCTATCAAAATGCCTCATGAATGTATGAAATGAATGCTAAGACATACATATGTGAGAAATCATAGATTAAAAAACATGCTAAACATAACTGACATACAAAAAGGATAATGAGAACACATATAAATATGTTAATATGAAATAAGTGTCTCATTACACAATTTTAAAAACATAGTGTATAAAAATAGATTTATGAAATCAAAAGATAGAACATGAGAATCACGTAAAAAGTTTTCAAATCAACCAAATGAAATCATAAATCAAAGTGTAAATCCAAAAACAATGTTTGATCAATAAAGAAAACTTTCTTTGTAGGACTTGATCAAACAAAATAAACAAGATAGTGGATGATATAAATAATGAGCAATGGACAATGGCGATAAGAAATATGAATATAAGAGAAGTGCGCCAAAACAAACTCAAATACACGATATGATCATGGAGTTCGGACCTTCCGTCCTACGTCTCCGGTCCCTACATTCGGGGAAAAATCCACTATCATAACCGGGTTTTCTACGCTCACCCGAATACCGTTTACACCTCACAATATCGGTTTTTAATGCTCACTGATTAACGTCCACACCTCACACTCGGTTTTCTAGTTAACCGAAAACTTCACAATTCACACTCTCATAATGTCGGTTTTCAACGCTTACCGATCAACGTCTACACCTCACACTCGGTTTTCTAGCTCACCAAAAACTTTACAACACTAACAATGTAACAATAAATGATTTGTTCTCTAATACAAGGCGAGAACTCAATTAAGCACAACTCAGTAGTACAATCTCTCACAACCCTAATATACTATATATATAAATACCGAAAGCTTAATGTGGGTGTGTGTAACAAAGAGATTAATCAAATCTTAAACTCAATATAAAACTAGTTTTAATAAAATGATAAATAAACAAATAGATATAAAGCTAGAAATAGAGTTTAGAAAACTTCTCAATGGATCAAGAGATTGAGGGAGGATGGTTGGATGCTCAAGCACCAATAGGATCTTCTCAAGCTCTTGTGAAATTGATTTCACAAACCCAAAACTCTCAATTGCTTAAAAGATTCTTAAACACTCTTTTAAACAAACACTAAACAAGTTTAAACCCTTGTTAAACTTTTTAAAACATTCTCTTGGATTGTTATGAAGGATGAGAGCAAGGGGGTATTTATAGCCACCCAAAACCTCAACCAAAAACCCCAAAGGAAAAGACCAAAAAACCCAAGAATTAGAAATTTAATTCTGTACCAAAACTAGCCGTTGGGCAATCGGCGGTCGATCGTGGGAAACTCGCGGTCGACCGCGAGCAACAAAATAGCAGAACTATGGCTCAGGAAAACACCCGGTCGACCGCGACGGTCGACCGAGAAAACTTATGAATAGACGGTCGACTGCCACAGTCGACCACCACGGTCGACCGTGAAAGTTTCTGCTGGCTCCTGAGAGAAAAACATTGGCACGGTCGACCGCCAGGTTTTGAAAGTTGTTTTCCGATTTTAAAACCATGTTTAAAAATATCAAATAAATTTAAAAAAATATAAAACTTTGAAAAAGGATTGTAGACATGATAATATACTTACTACAAAAACTAGTTTCCAAAAAGGACCTCCCAAATGAGAAATAGCATCATTTTGCAAAATAGTCCAAAACATAAAAATGTAAACACATGAGTTTTGACATTTTAGCTTAACCATGTTTTGAAATATTACAAAATGATTTTATAGACTTGAAGAAAGATGTAAATTATTATTATGAAGTCTATAAATAATGAATATAGTATTTTATCAAAATACACATATAATGCACTAAAACATGATTTCATTAAACTAAATAAAATTGATATTGATGATATCATATATATACATGTAAGTATGAAAAAAAATATGTTTTCTAATTATATTTAATTGTTTCATAGTAAAACTTGAAAACTATCAAACAAAAACATATATGTATATAAAACTATATATATACATGGAAACCAATAAATGTGTGTGTGTATATTATATTGAGCTTAAGGTACTAACACACTTAATATAAACTCCTAAACTAAATTACCCAAGCTTGATCTTTATCTTCAATAGCTTGACTTGGTAATCTTGCGGATGAATCTTGAACTTGGATCTTCAACTTGAATTGCGTAGGCTTTACTCCATAATTCCGCCAAATTCCATTGGATTTGATCGGGAATTTGTAATTCCATCTATCCTCCAACATATTGTTTGTCTATAATAAATAACAAAACACAAATACTAGACAAACAATATTAGATATAAATTATTTGTTAAATATCATCAAAACAAGAGGGCCAATACCAGTATCATTATTGCCATGGATTTGATCACATGAAATTTAATTGCCTCGTAAAGAAGAAAAATGAAGAGAGGGATGATCCTTCAACTCATGTTGCCTCTGTTAGTGATCCTGCTAGTCTACATATGGATGAAGCTACTTTGAAGGGATTCAAATTGTTTCAACAATTTCAGCTTTCTCATATGCAGCCATCTTCCAACGTTACATTTGCAAAGAGAGGTAATTCTACTGCTTGTCGGTCCTTAGTAGCTCCTACATCATGGCTGAGTGACTTTGGAGCATCAGATCATATGACTGGAAATCTAGGTATATACTGTCCACTTTCTCACATATCTCTCATCCACATGCTAGACTAGCTAATGGTTCCACTTGTCCTGTTAACGACATAGGTTCCATTACCATAACTTTATCCGTCTCTCTAATTAGTCTTATATATGGCTTGGTTCCATTTTCAACTTGCTTTCTATTAGTCAACTCACAAAATCTTTAAACTGTTGTGCTATCTTTAATCTTGATCACTGTGTGTTTTAGGAACTGGGAACGAGGATGAGGATTGACACAGAATAGATGTCTAGGGGTCTGTATCAGTTGGATAGTTTTTCAGTATACTACATGCTTGAGTAATTCTACAACATTAGACTTGCGCTATCAATTGGGGCATCTGTCATTGCAGATTCTAACGAAGTTACAACCTGAGTTATCTGTTGTCACTGAGTTGGTCTGTGAGTCTTGCTAGTTAGGTAAGCACTATCGTGTGTCTTACACTCTCCGAGTCAGTAATCGAGTTAGTCACCCTCTCGGATTAGAGTCAATTTATGGCGATATATATTTTGTGATGTTTGTGGATGACTTTTCTCATGCGGTTATTTAATGAAATCTTGATCTAAAGTCTTTTCTATATTTAGAAAGTTCTGTGTTGAAATAACAACACAATTTGATGTCACCGTTCAGATTCTTCATAGTGATAATGCAAAAGAATATTTCTCTTCTACATTTTAGAATTTTATATCAAATTCTAGTATTCTTCATGAATCTTCTTGTCCTTATACTCCTCAACAAAATAGTACTACTGAGCACAAAATCCATCACTTGTTAGTTGCTAGAACTTTGCTCATTTGTCGCCAAGTTCCTCATCGTTTTTGGGGAGATGTGTTCCTTACTACTGCATATCTTATTAATCGTATGCCCTCCTCTGTGTTAGATGCGTAGACACCATTTTTTATCTTATTCCCTGATGAACAACCATTCCTCCTAAGATTTTTGGTTGCATCTGTTTTGTCCATGAACATAATCCTAGTCGTACAAATTAAAGTTAGATCCTTGATCTTTTTAGTGTGTCTTCTTAGGCTACTCTCACTCTTAAAAAGGATATCGTTGTTATAGTCCTATCCTTCATTGTTGCTTTATATTAGTTAACGTCACTTTTCTAGAGTCAAAGACATTCTTTTTAGATAGTCCGTCAACAATTGATACTCATGACATGTTAGTTCTTGAATACCCAGATAATCTTCAATATTCAATTGTGCTCACTCAAGCATGTGACTTAACTTTATATACTACCATTGCTTCAGTACCTGATGAGCCTACACATATGCAAAGAAATCCCTCTGGTTCCTCTTCCTGTAATGCATATTGAGCCTACTCCTAAGCCTATACTAGATCTAACTCTTGATTTTACATTGTTTGCGCCATCAGACCTTCATGCCCCTATTGCTCTACACAAAGGGGCACGTTCCACTATGAATCCAATTTATTATTCTGCCTCCTATGCTCATTTGTCTTCTACACACTATGCATTCCTTTCCTCAATTGGACAATTATACTCTTCCCAAGACTGTATCCGATGCCTTGGCACATCCCAACTAGAAGCATTCTATGATTGCGAATATGTCTGCTATTCACCAAAATGACACTTGGGATCTAGTTCCACTCCCTCCGGGGAAGTGTGTTGTTGGTTGTAAATGGGTGTTCTTTGTTAAGCTCAATCTAGATGGATCTCTTGCTCGTCTGAAGTCTTAGTTAGTGGTAAAAGAATATTCTCAGACATATGGACAAGATTATATTGATACTTTCTCTCCGGTCACCAAGATGATATCTATTCATCTTATTGGTTTCTCTGGATGCTATATTTCATTGTTCACTGCATCATCTCAATATCAAAAATGTATTTTTACATGGCATTCTTGAGGAGGAGGTTTATATGATGTAGTCGTCTAGTTTTATTGTTCAGAAAAAGTCCTCAACAGTCTACCGATTGAAGATCCCTATATGGACTTAAACAGTCTCCGAGAGCTTGGTTTGGTTGATTTGCTAATAGTATTAGAGTATTTGGGATGAAGAGAAGTAATAGTGATCATACAGTATTTTATAGATATCGGGGTAGATAGTGGATCATTCTAGTAGTATATGTGGATGATATTGTCATCACGGGTGATGATGAGGCAGGTATTTGTGATCTCAAGATATATGTTCAGAAGCAGTTCCAAACAAAAGATCTTGGATGATCAAAATATGTCTTAGCGATTGAAGTGGCTTGATTTAAGGACGAAATCCATTTGTCATAGAGAAAAATATGCATTGAAAATACTCCCTAAAAACAAATTATTGAATTGCAAACCTTGTCATACACCAATGAATCTAGATTTCAAGCTATTACCAGATCAAGGAGAATAACTAGAGGATCCTACTAAATATAGGAGATTGGTTGGTCAACTGAACTATCTAACTGTAACTCAACCAGATATTTCATATTCTGTTAGTATTGTGAGTCAGTTTCTGAAGTCACATCACACAAGTCATTGGGATGTAGCTATCAAGATTCTCCAATACCTGAGCAACTCTCTAGGAAGAGGATTATCGTATAATGATGGAGGACATAGTAGAGTTGCATGTTTCTCTGATGTGGACAGAGCGGGGTGGTCAACAATGAGAATATCCACTATAGGATATTATGTGTTTGTAGGTGGAAATCTAATATCTTGGAAGAGCAAGAAGCAACGTGCGGTATCTCTCTCTAGTGCAGAGTCTGAAATCATACTATGGCAGACATTACTTGTGAAATGATATGGGTCAAACGATTTCTTGCAGAATTAGGTGTGACACAAGATACTTAATGTGATTATACTGTGATAATCATGCTGCTATCTATATTGCTCCAGACCGAGTATTGTTAGATCTCATGTTTTATAAGCCTACTATCTAATCTAGTTTTGATAATTAATAAAAAATTTCTAACATCTATTTGTCGAGTGTTTTGTATTTGCTTGTTAGGAACTCTACACAAAGATCCTCTTGTTGGCGGTTGGATGGAATTACACTTCAACGATAATATTCAAAGGAGGTTGGCAGAATCGGAATAAAGCCACTTGTGCATTCAAGTCAAAGATTCTTTATTACGCTTTATCCTACCAAGATGGGCTTAATTAAAGATCAAATTTCTTGGGTATAATGTTTTAAGTTTATAGTTTGTGTGTTTATACTTAGAGCTCAAAATTCATACACACATTATTTTGATTTATCGTTTATTTTTTATTTATTGCCATTTTTAGATTATAGACTTAACGACATAATTTTATATTTTTTTATCAAGTCTATAAATCTATTTGAAAGTGTTTAAAACTTGTTTGAAGAAATTTTATCAAAACCAAGTTTTAATGTTTTCACATTTTTTGAACGGTTTGCAAAATATCGAGCTTTTGAGTTATTGACTTGACGGCAATGTTTTATACTTTTTATTAAGCATATTAATCCATTCAATATTTTTTCCAAACTTATATATAATCATTGTGTCAAAATCAAGTATTTACGAACTCGTATTTTGACAATTTTGTAATATTACAAATTTTCATAAACGGTTAATGAGATTTCAAAATTCGTCAACATGTTTGTTTTCATGTTTATAATCATTCCCCAAAATTTTACTATTTTTAGAATTTATTTGTTATGTTATTTTGAATTTACAAAATCATATTTTCAACTAAAACCTCTGTCTAGAAGTATCAGCTTTCGGTCGACCGGGTCTTACCCGTCAGTCGACCGGCCAGTAAGTCTATTTACAGACCCTGTAGACAAATTGTTCATCAGTCGACCGACACACAATGATCGGTCGACCGATGGTTGAGGTTCGGTCGACTGATGGTTGAGGTTCGGTCGACCGGTACAACAATATCGGTCTACCAAATGAGCTCGAGATGTTTTAGTCTGCCAACGGTCATCTAGTTGGTCGACCGACCATGGTCTATCGATCGACCGAAACTACTATAACAGCTAGTTTTCCAGACTTCGTGATTGTAGTGATTTTGTTAGTTTTGAGGTTATTCTTTAGATTTGGGCTACTGTTTTGAGTGCCTTTAAATATTTTTCAACCCTCATTTATTTAGTAATGAAGAAGTGAGTTTAAAATAAGTTTTGCAAGTTTTGTTTAAGGGTTTCAAAGAAAATCAAGTGTGGTGTTTATGTGAAGAGAGTTTCACAAGAGGAGAAGATTATTACGGTTTGAGCATCAAATTTTCACATCTCTATCTCTCTTGTTTTCAGAGAAGTTTTTCTAACTCTTTAATCTAGCTTATTCTCATTTTAATTCTCATATATATATTTGCTAGATTAAGTTGAGTTTAATTTTCGTTATTCTCATTGTTTACACACACCCCCTTTGAGCTTTAAGAATTTCACATATAGTATTTGGGTTGTGGGGTTGTATCCTTGAGTGAACTTAAACTTGATTCTCATCCTGTTTAGAGAATAAATCATTTCTACTAGTGCTAATTCGTCGAGATCACGTTGTAATACACAAGGACACTTAGAGGAGTGATTGGTGAGAGACAGGGTCAATTCCAAGAGGAGTGACGTCGATTGTAAATCGTAGGGAGAGATAGTAATTCCGAGCACTTGAGGAATATGACACAGGTTAGGCCAACACTTAGAGGAGTGTATTATGTATTGACAATTGTGTGAGTTGTAAATGTTTATCGGAATATATTGAAAACCGATTGTGTAGTTTGTTTTGAGATAGTGGAGATTCTCCTCAAGGGTGAGGAGCGGAGACGTAGGTCGTGGGTCGACCGAACCCCGTGATCATTTTCTTGTGTTTGTGTTTGGCATTGGCGTATATTTCTCTTATATTTTGTGCTCATTGTTTATATCGCCTATTGTCATATTGTTTATCATTGCTTATCCTTGCATATAATTTGTTGCATATCATATTTGCTAGGATATTAGTTAATAAGTTTTAATTTAGCATTAATATCAGATTAGATTAGCAAATACCCTATTCACCTCCCTCTAGGGTACTTTCAAGTATTTCACGCCGAACCAAGCATATTGAAGTAGATTGTCATGTGCTTCGTAACAACGTTGTCGGAAGTGAGGAAAAGCCCCCGGAGATTGAGACAAGACATGTGCGCACATGTCATTAGTTAGCAGATATGCTCACTAAACCTCTTGCTTGTGATAGGATACAATTCATTTGTGACAAGTTGGATATGGATGATATATATACTCCAATTTGAGGAGTGTTAGAATTTAAGGAATTATGTTTTAGTCCCACATCGGAAGTTTGTGAGGAAGGGTAATCATGTATCCTCTATATATTTTGAGGCACTATATATCTTAGAAAATGAAATATAGATTATAAGAAAATCCCTTTTATCAACATTATTCATAAATGAAAATATTTTAATTCTTTCACCAACCCCTTTTAGCTATTGATCTGATAGCTAATGCAACATTCCACCACTTATAAACTCGTATGGCTAATTTGATGCTATGAAAATGAAAATTTAGGGACCCACCAATAATAATGATTCGTTAACTCATCTTGATGTCCTAACACTTGATACTCCTACCACAAACAGTGAAATAAATAATTAATTCTAAGTTCTTCTCGTTTACATGTTGATATCTTTTTGTGAGTGATTCTTCAGACCCTACCATGCCCTCAACTTGGTGTGATAAAAATTTGGACGCTTTTGATGTTATTTTCATTATAATTATTTCTTATTGTTTCCTTTTTTTTCTTTAGAAAATTCTTGTGGACTAAGTGAACAAGTTGCCTCTCATTTATATGTCCCCTTTCAAAGTGAACAAAAAAAGTCATTTTCAATGAATGCGAGATTTATATTGAAAACTTGGTTGAAGTGGAGAAACGTATGAGTTGCCTACCAATAAGCAAATGAAAATTTATGTGAAGAAAAACCAGTGGTTGATTAATGGGCTACATCACAAAGACGGCCCAATATTTTTCAATTGAGTAAGGCCAGTTGACTTAATTGAGCGGCATCAACGTTTAAATTAAGCCCAAATTTCCTTCTGCGTTTAAACAGTAATGACCCAAATTTGAAATCCATGCCTTAACCCTAATTTATTTTTAAACCTACACCGTGTCGAAATCAGACAGACAACCAAAATAACCTTACTTAGTTTATTCTAAAATCTGAGTTTAATTTACCGTAAAGTATGGTAAACTGGTACATTATTACTTAAGATATTAGTTAAACTGCTATAATATTGCTTAAAATACTTTAGTAAAGGGGTCAAATACCAAATCTATGTTTAAAGATAAATCTGGTCGAGTTTTTGGATGCATGAATGATTCAAAAAGTGTCGTTGGTATAAAGACAATCCATGATGAAATAATGGATTTAAAATCAAAAAACCCGAAAAGGAAAAACAAAAAAGAAAGGTGTAAATGAACTACAACTATCCAAATAGAAACCATTGTCGCATCCTCTTTACAAATAAATGGGGATATCAGTATCTGGCTACAAATAAAGATTTAAATTTATTTGAATATGGTAAAACCCGCTATCATATCATACTCTCTAGAAGCATGAGCTTGGGGAAAAATTTTTTCATGGTCAATATTACCTTTCACTATTTTGAATATTTAATTCAAATCGTAATCAATTATAATCATAATTATATCTTATCCTAATCCCATATGAATTATCTATATCTCAACAATTTAAAAAAAATAAGATTAATAAAATACATGAGACAGTTCCACGGTATTAGTTTGTTAAGGTAAAAAACTAACATGCTATAATATATGAAATATTACAAAATAACTCAAAGAACTTCAAAAATTACACAAAATACCCTCAAAAGTTTAAAATTATACAAAACATCAAGCGTTTGAAAACTTAAAATAACGAACATGAAATTTAAAAATTAATAGCAGCCTCCAGAGAATTTAAAATCTATAATTAACACCATCGATATTTTAAAAATTGTAGAAATACCCTCAAAAGTTTAAATAATAAAAAATCACCGTGAAGATCTGAAAATTTAAAACTTACAAACAACAAAGATGAATTCAAAGGGTTACTATCTGACACTTTATAATTTGCAAAAAATAGCCTCAAAGTTATGAAAAATGTAAAAAAACTCCTTCAAAATTTAAAAATCACAAAAAATCCTAAATTTCGAAGTCTATAATCAGTATATATCAAATCTAAAAATCATTAGTAGATCACTGAAAGTTTGAATTTATAAAAAATAATCTAACATTTTAATAATTACCAAAAAACACTCTCAAATTTAAAGTTACAAAAAACTTACCATGAAGCATGAAACTTACAAGCACAAAACTTAAATTTTAAATTTTTTAAAAAACACTCTCAAAGTTTTAAAATTTGCAGAACACACCCTAAAAAATTCAAAAATTCAAAAATCACAAAAAAGTGATTAAAACTTCAAAACATAGCAAAGAAAAAAGTAGTTGTTTAATATTCTTTCATTAAGATATATTAATTTAACTTCCAATTTAAGGTTTATTATCCATTTTAACATCTAAATGTAGTCTAATTTTATCAAAAAAGATAAATGTAGAGAAAGATTGATGTCAACTCAATAAAAAAATAAAATAGAAGGAACGAAGGGCACTATTTTTTGATATTTTATAGAATAGTTTATTTTTGTAAGTAAACTAGGAGTTTTTAAAAGGATTGTCATGAGCTTGTTTTAGTATTTTTATATACTTATGTGGACGCTTTCATCTTATAAAGTGTACTGAATTCGAATTAATCTTTAATTTAGAATTTTTTTGAAGTCTATCCATGATTATGAACAAACTCCATATTCTCTTTTATATCATTTTTAACTAATTATCTTGTCTTATTCACTTTAATTATTCATCTTTCTTTTATAATGCTATTTTTTCAAATGTTTTTCACTTTTGCTATTATACTTTCTAAGGTCAAGTTTGATTACATATTGGTCCAGTCCAAATAACATGATAACTCAAATTGGCCTCAAATTACATTTATTTTTTTATTAATTTAATTATTAACATAAAAATTTAAATTAGGTGTAGCTCATTTAACAAACATTAAAGAAAATAAATAATCACAATGCTAAAGTTTAGAGACATAAGTGAGCAAAAGCCATCAAAGTAGAACCGAGGAACAAATTTTTGATAAGGAAATAACTAATAATACTTAATTATGTTATCTAACCCTGTGCATTTTACGTGTATAAAACCTAGTATATTTAAAGTGTATGTGAGGAATTAAACAAGTTCTCTAGGAAAAAAAGAAACAAGTTAAAAAGACAGCCCTTTTTATTTTCTTCCACATAAGAAACTTCTGTTAATCTGGACTTTGAATCTTATCATATCTCCTCATATAGCTGAAATCTGGGGACGCCTTCCATTCTTTTTAAGCCTCAATCTTAAACATCAGCTTATTGATTTTTTCAAGCAAAGCTTCTTGAACATGTGATTGGGTTTGAATTATTTGATGTCATCCCTTCAAAATATAAGCATTTGCGAATTGTTTTTTCAAAGACAAAAATTCAAATGGAGGTCTCTAATATATTGGCCACATACCATAGAGGTCCTTAATGTCTGGAAATCACAACGGGTGTCTAATATTACCTCCGTCATCAGCTTAGGTCATTTTAATAACTTCAGTTAAATCTTGTTGATGTGGCAAAGATCCCAATTCTCCTTTTTCAATTCACATTCACCCCTAACTTGGAGCTCCCAATTCCCAAAAATTATTTGTGATGATTTTTTTTCTTTAAAATTCTGAATTGATGCTATCATGTAACTTCGTCATGCGTGTCAAGTGAATTTTTTTTTCAAATGTTTTGGTTTTTTCGGATTTTTCTAACTTATTATGGGTTAAGTGGAAGTTTCAAATTTATTGCGAGTTAAGTGAAAACTACGAAACTTGTTCGAGGTTTTGTGAAGTTTACCTTAGTTATGATTAAGAAAATAAATGGACAAAATTCTTTCCAAGTATGATGATATTGTTGTAAATAACTATGTAAAAGAGCAAACTACAATTTGAACTTCTTCACAAATTGTCTTGTCTCATGAATTGAGGAATAGAATTAGAAAGAGAACTTCTTCATTTTCATTTTTATCGTATGATTTGTTGTACAATTGCACCGTTATTTAAACACAGTTGAACTTCTAAATAAGTTATCTATTCATGACAATAATCAAAATCAATTAGAAAACTAATCGATGGGAAAAATCATATGCAAAATACCATGAGTAATTTAAGGGATCAATCAATATATTTTGACAATTATCGAGTTCACATGTTGCCATATGAGTCGATAAACATTCATTTCATAATAATACTCCTTGAATGTTCATTCAATAAGAAAATGCCTCATTAAAACCTTACTAGAAAAAATCCATTGGGGAAAAAATCTTAGTGAAGGAAAACTAGTACATCATTCCTTATAATGACTCCTATTAAAAACATCATTTAAGATCCCTTAACCACCACATTCTAATATTATGTACTAACTTCTAAAATGTTACAGTAGGTAACACCATGGTGAATAAATTTACTAGATTATCACTTGAATAGATTTGTTAAAAATTAAAATCATCATTCTTCTGAAGATCATGTGTGAAAAAAATTTGGTGAAGTGTGTTTCATTCTATCTCCTTTGATGTATCCACCATTTAGATGAGCTACGGATGTGGTATTATCTTCATAGGGTATTGTTGGAATTTGTTTCCCAGAAGCTGACCACATGCCTCTCTAATGTGTTGAGTCATTAATCTTAGCCAAACACATTCTTGACTTGTCACATGAATTGCTATTATCTATGTATAATTTGAAGAAGTAGTAACTATAGTTTTTGTAGAGTAACATATATGATATAGTTGTACCATCATACTTGAATAAATAGCCTGCTTAGGATCGAGCTTTTTGTGTATCCGATAAATAACGTGTATATACATAACCAATTAATTGTAAAATAGTTTCTTTTGAATAAAATAATTTTATATCAATTGTTTACCAGAGATATCAAAATATATGTTTAACACCATTCTAATGTCTTCATGTTGGAGATGAACTATATATTGTTGATAAAATTTACAGAGAATGCTATAGCAAGTGGTGTGTTATTAGCGAGATATATTAGTGCATCTATAGCACTAAGATGTGGTACTTCAGGATAGAGAATTTATTCATCATTCTCTAGAGGTCAGAAATGACTCTTGTTGGTATCCAGTGATCAAACAACTATTAGGGTATTCAATGGGTGTTGTTTATTTATATAAAATCACTTCAAAATCTTTTGTATATAGTTTGATTAATGAACAAGAATTGCATTAGCTAAATGCTCAAGCTAGAAGTCGATGCAAAATATTATTTTTCTAAGATCTTTTATCTCAAATTATTTCTTTAAATACTCTACAACTTTGGAAGCTCTTCAATAATTCCTATTATATTTAAGTCATTCACATACACAACAATTATAACAAACTTAGATCCAATTTTTTTTTTATAAAAACACTTGAAAAAATATGATTATTTTTATAACATTCTTTCATTAAATATATGCACAACAAAGGTTATGCCATATGCATCCAAATTGCTTTAATCTATATAAAATCCTTTGTAATTAAATTGAATATTTTTTTTGAAAATTTGAATTGCATGCTTTATGCATCTTAAACCTATTAGGTATTTTCATATAGATAACATTATTAAAATAGTCATATAAATAGGTTGTAGCCGTTGGATCCAATATGCAATTCTTGAAGGGGAGGGGGTGGGGAATACGGTTGCTACCCTTTTTTTTTTCTTAAAAACACAGAATATGCAGCAAAAAGGATAAAATAAGAATAATTAATGATAATTAAACACAAATAGCAACTAACCAGGAACACACAAAATTCTAGAGTGGTTTGGATAATAATCCTACATCCACTCTTCCTTCGTGCGAAGGGGCTTCTTCACTATGCAAAGAGTTCACCTGAAACATAAACTTTGTTATGATGTTTTTAGTTACCAAAGTATGGCCCTTTGCCAGCAATGGATAGGTGTCCCCCTAAATGCACCGCTTAAATCGAATTGACGGTCAGGACCACTAAGAATCCCGACTTAGCAGACTCGTCGAGTCGACATCTCCTTAGATCGACTCGAAGGGTGGTACTTGTCAGTCCTCTTGTCAAAGACAACTTACTACGAGCCCATTCGACTAGTTATTCGACACCTTGCAGGGTTGACTCAAAAGGCAAGGGTCGACTCGAAAGGCGTTACTTCTCGACACCCCTTACTACAAGCCAAATGACGACTTCAACCTCAAACCTCCCCGCTGACAGCGTGTTGGCGTCATATTAAATACTTGGCATGCACCATCATTACTCTACCCCCAATAGTCTTGATGACACATCGGACCATGTCGGTATCACACACCAACAATTATGTCTCATTGAATACTGAAATGACCTCTCATCCACTCGTCGGCTATCACCTATAAAGCTGAGGCTGACATGGCCGCCATCCCTTACTCGGTCGAAATTTTTTTACCATTCTACATATTATGATGTTTTTAGTTGCTAAAGTATGAACCTTTGCCAGCAACGGACATGTGTCTCCCTAAATGCACCACTCAAATCAAATTGACGGTTAGGACCATCAAGAATCCCGACTTAGCAAACTCGCCGAGTCAGCATCTCCTTAGGTCGACTCGAAGGGTGGTACTTGTATGTTCTTTTGTCGAAGACGACTCTCTATGAGCGCACTTGACCAATTATTCAATACCTCGTGGGGTCAACTCGAAAGACGTTACTCGACTAAGCTAAAGGACGACTTCATCCTCGAGCCTCTTCTGCTGACAACGCGCCAGTGTCACATGAAATGCTTAGCAGGCACCATCATACCTCTAGCCCCGATAGACTTCATGACATATCGGACCATGTCGGCACCGTCATGCCCCCAATCGCTTTGTATTAAATACTAAGCTGACCTCTCCTCCATTAGTCAACCGACACCTATAAAGTAGATGCTGACGTAGCTGTCAGGCCATACTCGTTTGACGCCATCATGTGCTCTGTCGAGATTACCATTCTACCCTTTTTCCATAACTATAAATAGATGTACTATTCTAAATATGAGGATAAGCAATTTTCAAAGTAAGCAATATCTGAGACTTCCACTGCACTACACTATAAAACTTATACAGTTCATCATTTTTCCACTTAAGTCCATTAACTAACTTGATCGTCGGAGGAACAATGGGAGGAACTAGTCCCTATCCTCTCACAAATTGCTATTTGTGCAGGCTGAAGCTACTCAACTTAAAATCAGATATTTGGAGAAGTTAGCGCCCCCCTAATCAACCTCACCCCTATTATATTATATGTTTGATTATTAACATCAACAGTTTGACACTCACTGTGAGACCTCTTTCTTTTTCGAGGAAGTATATTTGGTTTTGAGTATAGGGCTGACTAGTCTCACCCTGAAGGACCACACCAGAGCTACGTTACTCAAGTTCAGCTTGAAGAAATAGCCCAGCAGATCTCTTAATCCCTCCAACCAAGATTTTAAATATCGTCGGACATGTCCGACATGTCGGCCGACATGTCGGATTGAGGGCTCGAGTGATACGAGTCAGGATTTTTTATTATGCATGTCGATTTTCAGGAGAATATCGGATATGTCGAGGCCATATCGGGCATATCAGCCGATTTTTTAGCTTTAAAAAATCGGTCGATATACTCTTTTATTGGTTTAGAGCTACTTTTTCTTATTGGGTTTGGGTTTAGTGATGAAAACCCAAACCCATTTGACCGGATATGATGTTAAGGGTCTCTTTACGAACCTGATAGAAAGAAACGAACCCGAAAACAAAAAAACTAGGACAATCGCGACTGGGAACTCATCAGCCGTCTTCATCTTCTTCGTCTCTCACTCTCTTTCTTCCTTGTCATTGAGAACGCTTCCTCCCTGGATATCGGAATCCACCCATCTCCGACGTCGCCTTCTCCTCTCTCTCTTCCATGCGCCATCGGAAGCCAAAGTTCCAGCTTTCCTCAGCTTCTTCAGCCATCAGGTATGAGAGTCCCTGGCTTTTCTTCATCTCAATCTCTCTTCCTCCCTCCCTCTCTCTCTCTCTGAGTGTCTCTCTTTCACTACTTGACTTGGGTTTTTTTCCTATTTGCACTTTGCAGTTTCAGTTTGTGCGACTGCTGACTGCTGAGTAAGAGGACTTGTTTCTCAAAATCAGGTGAGCCTCCCTCTTGAATCTTTTCCCTTGTCAAATAAAATTAATTTTAAGTTCGTAATTGAATTATAAAATTAAAATTTAACAAATTCAAATGCTAATGCATAGGAGATAGTGACATACTTAATAATTGACACTCCCTAATGTCAGCTTCCTCTCTTGAAATTGTAACAAATTGGTGCTAAAATTAAATTGAAATTAGAAACTCCCAAGCAATTAAGAAGTAAAATTATCACCCCTTGTACACTTTCTAAGCAATTGATTACTTTTTAGTGTAAATTGATTTGAATATACAATTGATTTAAATATGTAAATATAATTGGTTGTCTAAATCCATATTTGTTGTCTTGCTAATTATTGTAGAATCATGTCATCCAAAGGACAAGGATCTACTAGACCATCCATAATACCAAAAATGGGCGGTAAAGATCCATGTTGGTGTTTGCGGTGAAAGTTGCTATCTTCATTGCTATCGAATCTATTACAACTTTAATCATTACAATAAACTCGAATAAAATAAAAAGTTGATCTTTTTATAAGATCTCCTTACACAATGAAAATAAAACAAGTTTACAACTTTGTCAAACAAACGCAGGGAGATCGTTTATCGGTCTTCTGCTTGCGTGGGTGTCTTTGCCTGTGCCGGGGTTTATCCGTGGACCATCGTCGATCAGATCTGATTGCTGAAAAATTGGGCAGAGCTTCATCTATCCGCGAAGGGATCGAGAAAACTGTAGCTCTTATCTCGGCGAAGTGAGATAATCACTCTTCTTAAGATTACCGCAACGGGATAATCCTAAGGAACGGATCCGAGAAATTGTAGATCTGACGAATCTCTCTCTATTGCGTTGAAGAACTAGATCTGATCTCTCCTCCTCCTCTCTGAAATTCGTGTACCTTCAGCCTTCAATCCGGCAGGGCTTCGCCTAATCTCCAAAATTCCAGATATCCAAAAATGAGGCCTAAGGCTTGTATTTATAGGCTTGAGGGGTTAACGGAGCGGTCAAAACCACCTAAAAGCCCAAATCCGCGTTGGAGACACCCTACGGTGTCTCAAACTGGGCTGAGACACCCTAGGGTGTCTCATCTTGGGCCGAGACACCCAAGGGTGTCTCGGCCTTGGCCGAGACACCGTAGGTGCCTCAGTTCAGCCTTGAGACGTTTTCAATGCCCGTTTGACCGTTTTTGCTGTAACTTCTTCGTCTGAACTCGGATTTGAGTGATTCCAAGTACGATGGAAGGCTGACGAAGAGTTCTATCAGCTCCAATGGTTGGATTATCTGTAGAATGAACGAGACACGAAGGGCGTTGTTTTTTTTGTAAACATCGTGGGGCTCTCGATTAGCCCGTGCCTTCGTTATTCCGAAATTCTGTCAGCTCACGTAGTTCGTCGATTCACTTCAAGCGTTCACCGACGTCAATCGAACTCCTGTGAATCAGATAGTGACGTTCATTGTCGTTCCTTAACACTGAGCTGTTCGTGGAGACCTATAGGCAATTTTTGACGCCTACAGTTGGCTATATGGGGAGAGAGTTAGTTTCAATACAAACAAAGTTAAATGCAAATATTGCACTCAAATTCTCAATGGAGGGATTAGCCGATTCAAACAACACCAATCTAAAAAGAGGAGAAATTGCACGTCATGTGTGAAAGTTCCCGATGATGTTAAGGCAAAAGTTTCCAAAATTATAGATAATGCAAAGAAGAGTAAGGATGAGAAGGAGATGAAAATGCATAACTTGTTGAGTGAGGTGCTTATCGGGGAGGATGAGGAGGAGCATAACTCAATCTCATTGAGTAGTCAAAGAAGCTCGTCATCCTCCCACAAGGTAATTGGACCAATGGACTCCTTCATCGCTCATTCTCCCGAGGAGATTGCCTAAATAGTAGCAAAGGGGAAGCAACTGACGGTGGACTCCAAGCTTAAAAAGAAGAAAAAGGAGGATGTATTGCAATACATCTCCAGATGGTTCTATGAAGCCAGCATTCCATTTCATACCTCCACGCTTCCCTATTTCCATTAAATACTATAAGCTATTAGCTTGTTTGGAAGTCATTTACAAGCTCCATCGATGTATGAACTGAGCGAGACATATTTGTAAAAAGAAATGGATGAGACAAAAGAATTGTTGAAAAGTTTAAAAGGACTTGTGTTGTTAATGGTTGCTCATTAATGACCGATGCATTGAGTGGTCAGAAGTCTAGAAGCATCATGAATATAGTTATACATTCTGCTGGGAGAGCTTGTTTTTTTCTTCACATGATGCATCGGCCGATAACCATGATGCTCAGTATATCTATGACTTTGTAGACAAGACTATTGATCAGATAGGGGAGGCAAATATGGTGCAGATGGTAACTGATGCAGCTTCAAACTAAAATTATCCTAGAGGAGGGGGGTGAATAGGGTAATTGCTAATCTAATTTGATATTAATGCTAAATAAAAACTTATTAACAATTTTCCTAGCAAGAATGATATACACAAGTTATATGAGCTAGGATATGCTATGAGATAGTAGGCGATATAAACAATAAGATGAGATATGAGCAATAAGAGCAAAATAAAAGAATACGCTAAATATCAAACGCAAACGCTCAATATGATCACGAAGTTCGGTCACCCTCAACCTACGTCTCCGCTCCTCATGCTTGAGGAGAATCTTCACTATCTCAAATAAATAACTACACAATCAATTTTCAACGCTCACCGATAAAGTTTACAATCTCACACAATTACAATCACACGATACACTCCTCTAAGTACTGGCCTAGCACGTTTCACCTTCCTGAAGTGTCCGGAATTACTACATCTCCCTAGGATTTACAATCGACACCACTCCTCTTGGAATTGACCCCGTCTCTCACCAACCATTTTTCTAAGTGTCATTATGTATTACAATGTGATTTCGATAATGAAAGCTCAAATACAAAGTGTTTGTTCTCTACAAGATAAGAACTCAATTAAGCTCACACTCTAGGAATCACACATCACAACCCAAATTATACTTAATGTGAAGTACTAAAAGCTCAAGGGTTGTGTGTGCATTCAATGAGTAAAATAAAGTGTAAACTCAATTTAAAATCTAGGTTAATAAAAAGATAATCAACAAATAATATATATACATAGAAAATGAGTTTAGCAAAAACTTCTCTACAATAAGAGTGATGGAGATGTGAAATTGAAGCTAAAAAAGGAATGAAGATTGATCTCCTCCTCTTGTGAAACTCTCATCACATAAACTCTTGAAGGCTAGTAACAGTGCTCTGGATCAGACTCTTGTACATATCGAGGGCCGATGACGTACTGCTTTATTCTGTCCAATTCTTCCTCCACCATCTCAGCAACACGGTGAGGATAAGGGTATTCCAACCTTGCGGGAGGCACTATCTCCTCCACAACCGGCTCTTTCCCTCGGCAGGACAATTCGCAGTGGCAAACGGATGACCCACCCTCGTCAGCAAAGGCTCTTGCCTCGGCTCTAACTTCTTCATGGGAAGCCTCGACTTGCTCTTTTAGAGCCGACTCATCCACATGGATGACGTCAGTCTCAGCCACCTCGGCCGTCGCCCGAGGTTCTTGCTCCTCATACATTAAGGGCCTCCTCCTTTGTCTATAGACGAGGGTGACAGAAGGCTCCACCTCGGTCGTCTCGGCATCCATCGAGTCTAAGTCGTAGCGGAGATGCTTTTTGGGCCTTACTGATGGCCTTTCTTGGGGGTTAGCTAGAGGAACGGACGACGCCATCACCGCTTCTACTTTCCCTAAAATCAGGGCTGAAGCCCTCTCTTGGTCCTTGGTAGAGGAAGGCACGATAGATACATTAACAACCTACAAGATCGGGTTGCCAAGTAGGTGTTCGAATCGGCGAGAGTCAGCATACGCCTTGATCTGATCCAGCGCATCCTTCTTGGCTTCAAGAAGATCACCAGCCATCAGTGCTTCCCTCCTTATCTCGGCCAGTTTGAGTAGCCCAGATCCATGTCATCCCCCACAACCCAGACGAACTTCTCCTTCCATATCTTGTGAGTCAGGAAGGCCGGTAATGAGCTTGTACTTCCCCACCATCTGAAAATAGAAGTGGGGCTCGGTCTAGTTTACTTTCATACTGACCAAACAACCCAAGACTCATAGAGATGGATTTATTGCCAACCAATGGCAAATTACCACAAACCCCACCAAGGTCGTGATGGCGTTTGGCTTCATCTAGGCTGGCGATGCCCCTAGTGCTGTGAAAACTTATTGAAGAAAAGGGTTCAAGGGCAACCCCAGGTCAAACTCCAAGTACTTCAAGTAGAGTGGATTCCGATCCGGCCCATAGTCATAGACTACCTCCAACCTCGCTCGGGCCATCATCTCATACTCTCCAAGGATATCAAACCTCCCATGGAGTGTCCTCTTCTTTGCCTAGGCCACATTGGAGTGAAACTCCGCCAGAAGAGCTTGTTAGTCTACGAGATCTGATGCCATCCTAGAAAGGAAAAATGATTGCTGAAAAAAGATGGGAGGGAAATATCTTGAGTTCTTAGAAGTGAATTTTAAAAGATAATAACTGCCATCTCCATGGTGCAAGCTCTATATATAGGCAGTTGAATCTACAACTGTCGGATTCTAAACAGACAGATCAAGCTTTGGCCAACAGCCATGATTAATTCTTAGAATCCGAAGTGACACTTCAAGGATCGAGGCACAACCCACTTTCCTCTAATAGCCTACAATTCAGCACGAAAAGCGGAGCTATGGCAGTCAAAAAGAATGTGTGGTGACATTAGCCATGTCAAATCTGAAAAGACTTTTTAGTTCCCTCATTTAATGGACATCCACGTCCGTCCAAAGCTACTCTCATTTTACTTGGACCCTAGCCCAAGCTGAATCCAAGTGAAAGGGGCCAACTATTATGATGTTTTCAGTCGCCAAAGTACGGCCCTTTGCCAGCAGCGGATATGTATCATCATACACGCACCGCTCAAATTAAATTAATGGTCAAGACTACCAATAATCTTGACTTAACTGACTCACCAAGTCGGCATCTCCTTAGGTCGACTCGAAGGGTGATACTTGTCAGTTCTCTTGTCGAAGATGACTCTCTATGAGCTAACTTGACTAGTTATTTGACGCCTTGCGGGGTCGAACCGAAAGGTATTACTTCTCGACTAAGCTAAAGGACGACTTCATCCTCGAGCCTCTCCTATTGACAGCACGTCGGCGTCAGATTAAATAATTGGTAGGCACCATTATACCTCTAGCCTGATAGTCTTCATGACACATCGGACCACGTTAACACAACTATGCCCCCAATCACTTCATATTAAATACTAAGGTGACATCTCCTCCACTCGTCAACCGATACCTATAAAGTAGGTATTGACATAGCCATCATACCATACTTATTTGCCACCATCCTGTGCTCAGCTGAGATTACCATTGTACCCTTTTTCCACCACTATAAATAGAGATAGTATTCAAAATATAAGGGTACGCAATTTTCTAAGTAAGCAATATCTAAGAATTCCACTGCAGTACACTATAGAACTCACACAGTTCATTATTTTCCTACTCAAGTCCATCAACTAACTTGATCGTCAGAGGAACAACGAGCGAACTAGTCGTCGTCCTCTCACGAATTGCTATTTGTGTAGGCTAAAGCAACTCAACTCAAAATTTGATATTCAGAGAAGTTAATGGTCCCCTAATCAACCTCACCTCCATTATATTATATGTTTGATTATTAACATCAACACTACCTTTTTACCATCATTATAAATAGGGGTACTATTTTCAACAATAAGGTAAGCAATCTCTCAGAATTCTTCTCCACTCTACTACACTTAAGAAACCACATAGTTCATCACTTTCCCACTCAAGTCTGTCACTAACTTGATCGTCGGGGGAACAACGGTGGAACTAGTCCTCGTCCTCTTAGGAGTTGCTATTTGTGCAAGCAGAAGTTACTCAACTTAAAACCAGATATTCAGAGAAGTTAGCGGCCCCTAATCAAACCTCACCCTCATTACATTATCTGTGTGATTATTAACATCAATAGTTTGGTAGCCACCATGGGGCCTCTTTCTTTTCGAGCAAGTATGTATGGTTCTGAGGATAAAACTGATAAGTCTAACCCTAGAGGACCACACCAGAGCTGTGTTACTCAAGCTCAACTTCAAGAAATAGCTCACAGATCTCTCAATCCCTCCAACAGCAGCACCAGTGCCACCCGCACAACCGACACCTACAACAATACCGGTAGCGATGCCGACAATAGAGTCAGCTAGAGCCCTTCCTACGAGGTAGGAGTGGCCGAGAGACCCCCCGAGAGTCGTTTCCTACTGAAATCGGTCCGACAAGAGGGGCCGATGGAGGGACCTGGCACCGAGGCCCACTCTCACAGTCCTCAACACCTCCCTCACAAAAGTTCTCACCAAAGTCCAAAAGGAGGGGCACCTCAATGAGCTTGCTCCCAACATGAGGTCAGATCCACGGAGCCGAGATACCCGATAGGATTGCCACTACCTTAGAGATCACGACCACCTCACCAATGACTGTCTTTTCTTGTAGAGAGACATTGAGGATTTGATCCAGAGAGGATACCTGAAGAAGCTTGTCTCTCAGAGAGACCAGAGAGAAGCTGCCCCAGCCAAGGGAGATAGGAGATCCTACTCGCGGTTGTCTCATCCTCGATCATACTAGGATAGTTAAACCCCAGAGCCTAGCCATAAGGGGGTCATCAACATGATCAGTGGCAGCCTCACTGTCAGAGGGTCATCCAACAATGCCCGAAAGAGGTATGCTAAGAGGGCATTGCGGGTCGACCAGTGTGATAAGAGGCCGAAAGCGGAGGAGCCCATCTCTTTTGGAAACACTGACCTGAAGGGCATTGAGATGCCTCATGATGACCCCATTGTCATGGCAGCTGGATTGACTGCTTTCAAATGAAGAGGATTATGGTCGACACGAGAAGCTCGGTGTTAGGACTTATGTTTACGAGCCTACTATCTTATCTAGTTTTGATGATTAACAAATAATTTATAACTATGTATTTTTTAGTATTTGTGTTTAGGTTAACATGTATCCAGGTTGAAAGGATTTGTGCTGTAACAACGATATCTGAAATGAAGCCAACACAATTCAAGTCAAAGAATCAAAAGCAATCTTCATACACAATCAACTTGGGTATATTAGTTTAGGAGTTATATTTTATGTGATAATATTTTAAGCTCAATTTTATACACACACATATTTCTCATTTTTATCATAATATGTGTATTCTTGAGAAAATATTATGTTCTTGGTTTATGGACTAAACAATCCTAGTTTACATCTTTTCCTAAGTCTATAAAACCATTCAAAAGATTTCAATACTTGGTTTAAGTTATTTTTTCAAAATCAAGTGTTTTAACGAATACATATTTTTAAGATTTTGCAAAATGATGGGTTTTCACAAACGAGAGATAATATTTGAAAATTTTCTTTTGTAACATGTTTATTTTCATATTTATAAATATTTTCTCAAATGTTATAATTTTTAAAATTTATTTGCTATTTTAAAAGATCTTTGAAAATCAGATTTACTATTCAAACTAGCCCCTGTGCTTGTTTTCAATCGACTAACAAGGGTCATCAGTCGCCTGAAGAAACCCCCTAAAATTGTCATTTGTTTCTGCTCGGTCAACAAATCCTCATCAATCAACCGAAGCAGCTCATCAGTCGACTGATAGTATCATCAGTCGACAGATAATGTTTGAGCGATAGCCAACGATCAACTCATCAGTTGACTGAACAGTCCCATCAGGTGACTGACTGATACTGTAACAGCTAGTTGTAATTTTCCTGAATTTATGGGATTTGGTGATTTGTTTTGGTTTTTGTGGCTTTGTTTTGAGAATCTATATATACTCTTTTGCCTCAACATTTTGAATAACTAAGAAGTGAGTTTAAAAACAAGTTTGCAAGTTTGTTTAAGAGTTTTTAAAGAAGTTTAAGTGTGTTTAATGTGAAGAAAGTTTCATAAAGAGGAGAATATCGATTTCATCTTTGAGGAGTTCAACCTCAGTTATTCATCTCTCTTTGTTTAGAAAAGTTTTCTTAAACTCATTATCTAGCTTGTTTATATTTTCAATTCTTATATTTTTACTTGCTAGATTAATTTGAGTTTGATTTTATTTATACTCATTGGTTACACACACCCCTTGAGCTTAAGTATTTTTCACATGTAGTATATTTTGGGTTGTGGGGTTGTATCTTTGAGAGTGAGCATAGAATTTTGTTCTCATCTTTGTTAGAGAAGAAACCATTGTATTTGTGCTTTATAGTTGAGAACACATTGTAATATACAAGGACACTTAGAGAGAAGTGGTTGGTGAGAGACGGGGTTAATTCCAAGAGGAGTGACATTAGTTGTAAATCATAGGAAGAGGTAGTAATTCTGAGCACTTGAGTAATGTGACATGAGCTAGGCCAATACTTAGAGGAGTGTATTGTGTATTGATAATTGTGTGAGTTGTAAACGTTTATCGATGAGCGTTGAAAACCGATTCTGTAGTTAGTTTTTGAGATAGTGAAGATTCTCCTCGAGGGTGAGGAGCGGAGATGTAGGTCGTTGGTCGATCGAACTCCATGATCATTTGCCTTGTGTTTGTGTTTGTCAATTTGCACACTATCTCTCTTATTTGTATGTTCATGTTTATATCGCCCGTTGTTTATTTGCATATCCTTGCACATAACTTGTTGTATATCATAATATGTAGGATATTTCACCATTAACTTTAATTTGACATTAATATCAGATTAGATTAGCAAAATACCCTATTCACCCCGCTCTAGGGTAAATTTCATACATCCTGTATATTGACACTTTCAACCAGATGGGCATCAAAAAATCTCGGTTGCTCCTTATAGAGGCCCCCTCATTGGATTCACTGGACATTCTCTCTTGCAAAAAAGGGATGATCACTCTCCCCTTAATGGTCAGAGATTGCCCTAGACAATCCACCGTCCAAGTCTAATTCCTGGTGATGAATCTTAAGTTGGCCCATAATGTCATCTTGGGCTGAACCGCCCTCCACCTTTTACGATCCATCCCTTCAACCTACCACCAGATGATTAAATTCCCTACTCCTAACAGAGTTAGGGATGCCAAGAGCAACCAGCGAGAGGTCATGTCCTGTTACCTGCTCTCGACCAAGGGTAAGGGTGTGCAAAAAGTCTTGTCTATTGAGAAAACTTACCTCCAGATGGAGAAAGCAATGGAGTGACAGAGTACAACACTAGTGGAAGAGCTTCAAGATATACCAATCGACTGGGAAGGGTAGAATACGATCAAGATTGGATCCAGGTTGGTGGAGCCCTTGCAAGTACAGGCAAACGCTGATGTGTTCACCTAGGGGCCCAAAGATATGTCAGGGGTTTCCCATGAGGTGATAATCCACGAGCTGGCTATCGACAGGCACACTAAACCTTTGCGATAGAAGAAGAGACATCTCAGCCCGGAATGGTAGAAGGCGATTGTCGACAAAGTCGAACGGCTCATTAGAGCTGGTTTTATTCGGGAAGTCCAATACCCGGAATGGCTGACCAACGTAGTGTTGGTGAGGAAGGCACTGAACAAATGGAGGATGTGTATGGACTTCACTAACCTCAACAAAACTTACCCCAAGGATAGCTATCTCCTGCCTCAAATCGATCAACTGGTTGATGAGAGTGCATGGCACAATCTTCTTAGCTTCATGGACGCCTTCTCCGGCTACAGCCAGAATTTCATAGCGGAACATGACCAAGAGAAGACCTCCTTTATCACCGACAAAGGGACCTATCGCTACAAGATTATGTCATTTGGACCGAAGAACATGAAATTATCCTAGAAGGGGGGTGAATAGAGTATATGCTAATCTAATCCAATATTAATGTTAAATTAAAACTTATTAACAATATGCTAGTAATTATGATATACAACAAGATATATGAGCAATGATATGCAATTAAATTAAGGGTGATATAAACATGGGACAATGGCGTTATAGAATGTAATAAATAATGAGCACAAATAATACGCCAAGGCAAACTCAAATACACAATGTGATTACGGAATTCGGTCACCCTCGACCTACATATTCACTCCTCACCCTCGAGGAGAATCTCCACTATCACAATCGGTTTTCAACATTCACCGAAAACGTTTACAACTCACACAATCGATTTTCTAGCTCCCTGAAAACTTTCACAAATCACAAAATTGTAATAACACAATACACCCTCTAAGTGTTGTCATGGCCCGTGTCGACTTCCTCAAGTGTTCGGATTTACTACCTCTTCCTAGGCTTTACTACCGACGCTACTCCTCTTGGAATCGACCCTGTCTCTCACCACACACTCCTCTCGGTGTAATTGTGTATTATAATATGTATCTCATAATAAGCTCAAGTAAAAATGATTTGTTCTCTACAATGGATGAGAATGAATTGTAAGCTCACACTCAATGATATAATTTCACAACCCCAATATACTATGTATGAAATACTTAAGCTCAAGTGGGTGTGTGTAATCAATGAGTATAATAAAAAACTAAACTCAATATGAAATCTAGCTTAATGAAATAGTTAATCAACAAATATATATATATA
>BQKN01064618.1:326726-343879 GCA_022839385.1 Asparagus kiusianus
GCATAAATGCGTACGCATTAGTGCGCACTAGAAATGGACTCTCTATATATATATATATATATATATATATATATATAGAAATCGAGTTTAGTAAAACTTCTCTGAAAACAAGAATGTGAGAGAGATGAAATTTAAGCCCAAACATGAAGGAATCAATCTCCTCCTCTTGTGAGAGCTTCTTCACATAAACACTTGTAAAAACATACTTTAAACACACTTAAAACTTTGAAACAAACACTTTTAAAACTCCCTTAAATATCCATGACAAATAAATGAGAGTTGAGGGCTTTTTATAGCCTCTCAAACCAGCAAAAAATGCCCCAAAACCGGATATGAAAGAAAATAGCTGTTACTAGCCATTACAGGCTTAAAAGTGCCCATCAGTTGACTTATTACAGGCGTCTCTCGACTGATAAAGTAGACAATTTCAGATTTTGGCAGTTTATGGAATTTTGCATATCTGGCTTTATAAAATCGATTAAAAAGAGTAAATCAACTCTAAAATCATAAATTTTGATTAAAGTTTCTACACACATAGATAAACATGTTGAAGAAAGAATTTCTGAAATATCACTTCACATTTATGAGAAAGCACTATTTAAAAATATATATTCCAGATTCTAAAAACTGCTAAAATACTTAAGTTTGTAAAATCAATTTAACAAAGTAAATCAACTCCAAAAATGATAAAATTTTGGAAAATATTTTTAAACATGTAATATAACATGTTAAAGAAATATTTTCTCAAATTTCATTTCTTATTTATGAAAACTCATTTATTTTGTAAACTATTCAAGAACAAAAAATCGTCAGAACTTGATTTTTTATTAAATTCTTCCAAACAAGTTTTGAAACGCTTTCCAATAGATTAATAGACTTGAGGAACAATATAAAATAGTGTAAACAGGTTTTTAATACATAAATATATTATTTTCTAAATAAAGATGATAAATATGAAAAGAATATATATGTATATAAATATAACTATTTGTTTTTTATTTATTTAAACTTGAAAGCTATAAAACGAAAACATGAATGTGTATAATATTTGAGCTTTAAAGTATAACACACACGGTATAAGACCTAAACTAGAAACAATATACCAAAGCTTAGAAATCTTCGTTTGAGCTCGATCTTGGTTGCGGATGAAGCTTGAACTTGTACTTGACTTGAAATGCAAAGCTTCATTCCGATATTCCTTTCATCCTCTAATGGATATGATCGTGTAGGCGTAAGTCCATCCAATCTCCAACTAAAGGATCTTTGTGTAGAATACCTAACATGTAAATAAACACTCGACAAATATTGTTAGAAATAGTTTGTTAATCATCAAAACTAGATTAGATAGTAGGCTCATAAACATGAGACCTAACAGAACACTAGGCCCACTTACCGGAGACTTGACAACAAGATCTTCAAGCATTAGATTGGCAGCAATCTGGAAGCTTATGTGGATGACCTACTAGTGAAGTCAAAACAAGCGTTGGCCCATATGTTAGATCTGGAAGAAACCTTCTCTACCCTCCGACACTACCAAATGAAGCTTAATTCTGCTAAGTATGCCTTTGGGGTACAATCGAGAAAGTTCCTAGGATTCATGATTACATAGAGAGGCATCGAGATCAACCTAAAAAGATAGTCATCATAGAATGACTGCCCGAGCCACGCACCTTAAAGGATGTACAGAAGCTGAACGGGAAGATAGCGACGCTTGGTCGATTCCTTTCCAAATCTGCCAAGAGAAGCCTCTCATTCTTTAAAACCTTAAGGGGAAGCAAAAACCTGAAGGAGAGTATGATTTGGAGGGTTGAATGTAATGCAGCTTTTTATGATATTAAGCCTTACTTGAGTACCAAACCATTGCTGAGCCAACCCATAGGGGGAGAGGCTTTGTATCTATATATGGTCGTCTCCTCCGAATCCGTCAACTCCGTTCTTGTTCGAGAAGAAGAGGATGTCCAGAAGCTTGTGTACTACGTGGGCCAAATTTTGAAAGTGGGCGAGCTCAACTACCCCCTCATAGAAAAGGCTACTTTCACCCTCATGACCACCACGAGGAGACTCCACCCTTACTTTCAGGCCTATACAGTAATCATGCAAACAAGTTTGTCTATGAAGAAAGCGTAGGGTAGCCTCACAACCTCTAGGAGAATGATCGCTTGGACAGTCAAACTCAGTAAATATGACGTATAGTTTAAGCCTCGGATGACGATCAAAGCCCAATCATTGGTTGACTTTCTGATCGAGTCACCCTCGTCAAGCGACAATCCAGACACCCCCTCATCGTCGACTCACCAAGAACCTCCAGTACCCCCCAGCGGTCTGGGCACCTACCCCACATATCTATCACACTCCAAAATATGATTCGCCCTAGTTCGTTTCATGGTGGTTGTTGAAGGTGGACGAACGAGTGGTCCTACGCAACCCTGACGGGTTGACAAACGAGCACTCCATTTCTCTTGATTTCTTGGCCTCAAATAACAAAGCCGAATATGAGGCTCTTCTTGCTGGCCTTTGAGCGACACAAGCACTAAAGGCAGAATGTCTCTACATATTGGCCGACTCACAGTTGGTTGTACATCAGGTGAACGGGCAATATGCGGCCAAAGACCCAAGAATGACCTTGTACCTTAAAGATGTTAAGGACCTATTGGTCGGCTTTATAGACTTCAAGATGGCCCAAGTCCCCTGTGCTCTCAACGCCAAGGTAGATGCCCTCCCCAAGCTCAAGTCGACAAGCTCAAAAATTAGTGTAGGGCCCATTCATACTGACACCCTCAAGAGATCCAGCATTTCTATGTCGCCAAAAATCATCATGCAGACGGAAACACCTGTGATGCCCTGTTGGCTGGATCCTATTACCCTCTACCTGACACAGGGCTTACCTGAAGATTCCACCGAAGCCAAACGTATTCAAAGGAATTCCTGTCGCTATCTCACGATTGATGAATAACTCTATTAGATGTCATACTCGAGTAGCATTGTAAGACCCTACCTGCGGTGCCTTCGCCCATCAGAGGCTATTTATATTCTCAGGAAGATCCATGAGGGAACGTGTGGGAACCATCCTGGAGCCAGAACCCTCATGCAGAAAGTTATCCACCAAGGGTGCTACTGGCCCACCATATTGGTTGAGTCAAGGTGACTCGTCTCTCTGTGTAAGAAGTGCTAAGTTTTCTCATCCATCCTGCGAGCAACGACCATCGAACTAACATTCATCCTGAGTCCTATACCATTTGCTCAATGGGGGATGGATTTGCTGGGTCTTCTCCCCATAACTTTAGGACAGAGGAAGTTTCTCATTGTGGCGATCGACTACTTCACAAAATAGATTAAAGCTAAACCCATGGCCAAAATCGGTAAAGTAACGTCACGAATTTTGTGTGGAAGTCCATCGTCTGCCTCTTTGGTGTGCCCCATTCCTTCGTAGTTAACAATGGCACTCAGTTCAATAGTGGAGGCTTTCGTAGCTTTTGTGAAGAGTACACCATTCGCCTCAAGTTCTCATCAGTCGCCTATCCCAAATCCAACAAACTTGCAGAGGCCACCAATAAGTGCATCCTCCAAGCGTTAAAGAAGAAGGTGGACACGATGGTAGGGAACTGGGTTGAAGAATTGCCTGGTATCCTTTGGTCTTACCACACAACCCATAAGAACTCAACTTGGGAGACTATGTTCAAGCTAGCCTATGGTACCGAGGTAGTTACTCCAGTCAAAGTAAGCATGCCATCCATCCAACTACAACACTTCGACGAGGACCTAAACTCAGTAGGACTTCGGGTCGGGCTCGATCTTCTGGATGAAACCTGAGAGAAAGTGCTTCGTACCTAAGTCATCAATCAGCAACACATTGCCTGGTACTACAACAGCAAGGTCTGACCCAGGAGGTTCAGCGGCAGTGACATCATCCTCTGCAAAACTGCTCTTGATAAAGACACCCAAAGAGGTAAGCTAGTTCCTAATTAGGAAGGCCTGTACACAGTCCTTGAGGAGTTGTGAGCATGCACCAAACGACTAAGGCCCCGGACAGAAAATCCTACAACACCCTTGTGTAGGCATCAAAAATTGCCTATAGGTCCCCTCACGTGGCTTAAGACCGAGAGAAGATGATGAATGTTGCTATCTGAGTCACAAAATCTCATTTGGCGTTGATAAGCGCATGAAGTGAGTCGACGAACTATGTGAAGCAATAGAACTACAGAACAATGAGGAAACGAACTGATCGGGAGCTCTACATCACTTACAAAAGATGAAATGCCTTTCATGTCCTATCCACTCCATAGATTATTCAATCATGGGATCTTATAGATCTTCTCAACGGCTTTCTAATGCATCTTGAATCGCATGATTCCGAGTTCGGATAACGAAAATACGATAAAAACGGACGGAACGCGCAGGACTACGTCCCGGACCTTGGCGAGACACCCAGAGGTGTCTCGGCCAAGCTGAGACACCCAGAGGTGTCTCGGATTGGCCGAGACACTCTTGAGAGTCTCGGCCAAGCCGAGACACTTACAAGTGTCTCGGACCTTATAGAGTAACTTTTAGCTACAATTTGATTCAAATCTGAAGAAACTCAAAACATAAAAGTTATAGATCTCCTAGTTACCTTTCCAATGAATCTTAGATCAGTTCATTTGGAGATCATATGAGAAAGATAAAGCTAAAATACCAAAGATAGTACAAACTACATCAGAACTCTGAGACAGTGTTGGTGTCTCGGAAAAGAATAACTATTTGGGCCATAATCTGATTCGAATATGAAGAAACTCAAAACATGAATGTTGTAGATCTCTTTGTTAGATTTCCAATGCATCTAGAATCAGGTCATTTGGAGGTCATATGAGAAAGTTATGGCCAAAATAACAGAGACACTCACAAGTGTCCGCAACCCCCAGAATGCTGTTTTTGCTGTTTTGAAGCCGTTTTTCGACCGTTAACCATCTGAATTTGCTCTAACTGGTCTGATAATATGGTTAAGTGGTTTTAACTAAAGATAAGAGGGAATCAGTCGTTCTTATCCAAACACAGGGCTCCTAAAGCCTATAAATACAGCCCCAGGGCCTTTATTTTTTCAGATCTGGAATTCTCGAGCGTTGACAAAGCCCTGTCGGATTGAGAACTGAGGAGCCATGAAGTTCAGAGAGGAGGAGGAGACTTCAGCGGATTCTTCAACATAAAAAAGAGGAGTTCGTCAGATCTACAACCCGGTTCGTTCCTTAAGATTACCCTGTTGCGGTGATCTTAAGAAGAGTAATTATCTCGTTATTGCCGAGATAAGCGCTTCGGCTTCTTGATTCCTTCACGAATCAGCGAAGCTCCGGATCTGATCTGATCGTTTGGTGGTCCACGGATATCAACGTTCCCGTTACAAGACAAAATCCCACGCAAGCAAAAGATCGATAAACGATCTCTGTGCTATTTGACGAGAATTGTATTTTTGTTGTGTAAAAGTCTTATAAAAAGACTATCTTTTTGTATTTTTATTATAACGACTGAAGTTGTAATGAATACCTCAATGAAGAAACCAAGTTTCTCCCCAAACAAGCTGGCGACCACAGTGGGAGCCAACAGCTTCGCTGCCGAAGCTGTCACGCCGCAGCCAACGATTAAGATCCATGTGGCTGAAGAGGTCGAATACGAGTTCGACGAACAGAAATTTAAGGAGTACGTCTCCTCCTACTCCTTCAGATATGCCTCGGCTCACAAGTGCAGGAAGGTCTCCTCCTCCCGGAAGATCCGTCGGTCTTCAGATCTGAAGACCTAAGAAGGCGATCTCCCCACTACCGCTGCTGTAATTGCACCTCACAATAATCCGTCAGCGTCTAATGAAGCCGGATCTACAGATCTAAACTCCTCCTCGATTAAGGAGTCAGCTGCTGAAGGCGCGCCAATTTTATCAAAGAGAGCACGTCAAAGGCAACGCCAACGCCTCACGCGCCAATTCGCCAAAGCTTTGGATCAGATGGACGGACTCCGTTACCAAGCGGATTTGAAGTTCAGAAAATGCCAAGTGGCTAAGTTATCGCCACAAAAAGTATCGTGATCCTCCTCTCAACCTCCAGTTTACAAATGGGTTCGGATCAAACGAACACATTTGACTCTCGAGGAGCGCATCCAGAAGCGCCGCACACTTCTTGCACATGCCTAGATCCTTATGCGAAAGGCACGAGAATTACAGCGGGAAGAGGTGGTCAAGAAACCACCAAGATCTAAGCAGGTTTGGGTGCCGAAGGCAAAAATAATGCCTCTACCCAAGAGACACCAGTCGTGTCTCTCATTCGATTCCAGATCTGAGGTTGCTCTCCAGCCTTCGTCAACTTCAGATCCCGCTCTTATTACTCCCGCACCTCCGGTGAGGCCCTACGACGGCGTGGATCTCTCCAAATCCAGAATTCCATTGAAGCATCTCCTCGGTTCTCTACCCGAAGATCTAGGCAAAACGCCTGTTAAAGAACGCTTGGGACTGTTGAAGAAACCCCGAGCAAACATCCAGACTGGGGGTCGTACGCGACCTCCTAACAAGTTGATTCCTTTAACCGCCCATTTGGGGGTGCGTACAGAAGGCCAGGAGCCCGTTAAGGTTTTACCCTCAGAAAAGTGTGCTTCCAAACGAGTGACTCCTGCAGACGCTAACAAGGCATTGTTTACTCAGAAGAAAACACGTCAAGCAGACGAACGCGTTATACCTGAGAATTCATGTAAACAGCCGATAGGTTACTCTGACCGCAACATCGATTGAGTTGTACTATCGGGCTGGGGGTATGAATAAATCTCGAAAGAGAGGTACCCGGAAAGCGGACTCTTACTGTCCGTGTACCAAAATTATCAGGGTAGTATTATCAGCGTGTAGCTGCCCCAGGACCACTCCACAGTTGGTCTCGGTATTTGAGAGGATCTCCGTTGAAGCATCAAAGCCTAAATCAAGGCCCTTTCGCAAAAAACGATTAGTTGTTCAAGATGACGAACTCCCAGCAGTTACTATCAACATGGTTGATAAGGGAAAATCGACTCGACCTTCAAGTTCAGACCCCCTCATTTCGCATCGTCTGACTCGGCTACGCGCGGAAACTACTAGACGTATGGACTATCTGAGGATGAATAGAGGACTATCCTCAGACGATGAAGCGTCATACGCTTGCTCGGCAGTCGCTTCAGAGGCTACTGTATCCAATCCCGGACAATCCCGTGAAGTGTTTATGATTAACACCGAGGAAGTAACCAAAATGGTTGAGGATACTCTAGCCAAGCAGAAACAAGCATTCAAAATCGAAATAGAAATGGCTATGCAGGAGATGAGACAAATACACGACCAACAAATCCGAGCCTTGTCGAATCAGATAGTTGAATCCAGCAGTCATGACGATGTCAGCCAAGCAGCTAGCGATTCAGATGTGGATTAATACATCAATGCTGATAACCCTCCTATTGACTAAAATGCTGGGGGTGGTCCCGTCAAAGATAATAATGCCTGGGGTGACCACATTGTTCCTCTCAGAAATCGTCCAAAACATGATACAGACGAGGACGAGAAGATGAGAGACCTCGAGAGCAAAATTAACACTCTAATGTTTGCTCGAGAGGCAAAGAAGATCGGCATTCCGTGTCCTTACCGGAAAGAGTGGGATTCGATCCTGTATCCGGCGAAGTTCAACCTGATCAACTTCACGCCGTTCGACGAGAAAGGCTCGTCCACTCAGCATCTAATCTACTTCAAGTCCCACTTGGACACGATCTCTAGTAATGAAGCCTTAATGGTTCGGTCATTCGTCGGCACCCTTCACGACCCTGCCTTCGATTGGTATCGCCGTCTCAAGCCTAGAAGCATCAACAGCTGGGACGATATGGAGAGCTCATTCCTCGGCAACTTCTTTGACGACGATGCCGAGATATCCATCAGGACACTCTTCGATAAGAAGCAAAAAGACGGAGAAATAGTCACCGACTTTGTTAAACGCTTCCGGATCAAGGGGATAAATTGCCGAGATCCGATCACGGAGGAATTCATCCTACAAACTTATCACAACAACCTTTCTTTGGACGTGTTGGGAGTTATGGAATTAAACCCATCCAAGACTTGGAAAGATTTTAAGATGCGCGGTGAACTAGCCGAACGCTTCCTCAGAAGGAAGAAGATCAAAAGAAGCCAACAGTCAATGCCTACGGTTGCTAGTGATAATAATCAACGTCACAACAACAACCTCAAAAGCAGTAAAGGGCTCCAGATCCGGGACTCCAAAAAGAGTACTCTTTCAAGGAGGAGGAAGTTCTGGATATTTTCAAGTACCTCCTGAATAACGGTGAGATTGAACTACCACCTATTAAAGATCAGGAGGGAGCTAAGAGGATTACGGACCCAAACTACTATGCGTATCACAGGAGGGTTCTCCATCTTACTGAGATTTGTTTCGGTCTAAAGAAAAAGATTCAAGATCTAATCGACTATAGCGTCATAATGCTAAAATAAGCCGAATGACGGTGCACCACTCCAAAGAGTATACGAGTATAAACTGCTTTTTAATGCTCCAACAGGTATAAGAGGTTAAACTGCTCCCTGACACTCCAATATGTATATGAGTCTAAACTATTTACTTTCTTTTATGGGAAGTTCCTGGAGAGTGTCATGCCTGGTATTCTTAAGGATAACCCGGTCATACAACTGAGTATAATGTTAGACCCAGTTTCACGAAGAAAGCTGGGGGTGGATAATTCATATAACGGGAAGTTCCCGAGAGAATTTTATATAGTGTATTCTTAGAGATAACCTGGTCACTACAAGAAGGTGATGAATAAAAAACTCCCACTCAAACTCCCGCTACGTCTGTGCACTCAACATTCTTATTGTTAGAGTCCGGACATAGTATTCAGAATTTTAATCTCCTGATCATTGACGATTATCAAACCCCTCCTTATTAAGTATTTGTCACTTAACACCAGGAACCCCCTCTGGGCGACTTGTGCAAGTCAATACTCCTACTATGATTTGTACTTTTACTCCCACTGTCTACTTGGTCAAACCTTTAAACAGTTAGGACCACAACCAAAATCTTCTCTCGATTCCTTCCATGAACGAGAGGTCCACAAATTGAACGATCAAACTTTTAAACAGTTAGGGTCGTCTCAAATTCCCATCTTGGTCAAACCTTTAAACAGATAGGACCACAACCAAAATCCCCTCTCGATTCCTTCCATGAATGAGAGGTCCACAAATTGAACGATCAAACCTTTAAACAGTTAGGGTCGTCTCAAATTCTTATTTCGATCAAACCTTTAAACAGTTAGGACCACAACCAAAATCCCCTCTCAAAGGTCCACTTTTAATTTGAGCAATCAAATCTATAAAAGTTAGGATTGCCTTCTACTTTACTTGGTCAAACCTGCAGATAGTTAGGACCAAAACCGGAATGCTCTTTTCAATAAACGAAAAGACTTCCACCTTTTCCTATTCGGCCAAATCTATAAAAGTTAGGGCTGAAATCAGAATTTCACCTTAATAAATAAGGAATTCTTTTCTTGGATAAAGCAACCAATCCTATAAAAGTTAGGGTTGCTTGGTTCTTTCTGATTCTCGGAGGGGAGATCCCACTCCTAGTTTTACTTTTTCGGATTCTTCGGGTGAAGATCCTACTTCGAGTTTCCTTGACAACTGGAGATAGAATATAAAATTCTTCCTCTTTAGTTTTGGGAGATAGAATATAAAATTCTTCCTCTCTCATTTTTCGACACCACCCTTCAACTCCCAAAAGCCGTGCCTTACACGTGCGAGAAATTTTATCCCGAATCCTAAGTAGGGATAAATCAACACCTAACACGCGTTGTCGGTTTAGTCTTTTGCCGATTGAAGAAGACACTAGAATTCCAGTCTGGGGAATTTTATCCCGAAGCCTAAGAAGGGAAAGGTCAGCGTCTAACACGTGTTGCCGGTTAGTTCTTAACCGTAAAAAGAACAAAAAGCCACATATTCGATATTGTGGCAGGTTGTTATTAATAACGTCAAAATCCGTGCTTCACACAAACAAGGAATTTTATCCCGAATCCTAAGTAGGGATAAGTCAACGCCTAACATGCATTGCCAGTTTAGTCTTTTACCGATTGAAGAAGACACCAGAATTATAATCTAGGAAATTTTATCCTGAAGCCTAAGTAGGGATAAGTCAGTGCCTAACACGCGTTGTCGGATAATCTCTGCCGTGAAAAGAACAAAATCCCGCATATTCGACATTATGGCAGGTTGTTATTAATAACACCAAAATCTGTGCTTCACATACGCAGGGAATTTTATCCCGAATCCTAAGTAGGGATAAGTCAACGCCTAACACGCGTTGCTGGTTTAGTCTTTCAGATTGAAAAAGATACTAGAATTCCAGTCTGTGGACTTTTATCCTAAATCCTAAGAAGGGATAAGTCAACGCCTAACACACATTGCCGGGTAGTCTATTCCCATGAGAAAGATGAAGTCTACGTATTCAATATCGTAGCACTAAAAGAGTTAACTCTTTTAGCACAATGTGACATGCAAAACGGATTTAAACAATCTACATGCTAGCCCGACTCAAACGGTAGTCGGTAAAGGCTCATCAAATCCGTTGATGACTGAGGGTTTACCAAAAATCTTATAAGTGTGAAAGTCATTGACGCACCAGCTTTATTAACTGGTCTCGTGACTCGAGCATCCAACAACTTCGGGATAAGATCCATATCTACAGACAAATCAGCTTTAACAGTTGGTCCTGCAACCCCAACTGTTAAGACTGCTATGCTCTAATACCTTAAGAACTTAAACTGTGTATACTCCAATAAACGTACGAGTATAAACTATATTAACGGCGAGCGATCCGAAACCCTAGGTCAACGACGGTCAACGTGTAACCCTAGGTCAACGTCAATCAACACGTTGTGGTTAAAAAGTCAACATCGAACGATCTAAAACCCTAGGTCAACGTTGGTCAACACGTAACCCTAGGTCAACGCCAATCAACATGTTACGATGAAAGTCAACGCAAGTCAATATATCGTGATGCAGATGGTCAGTTCAAAGTCAACTTGACGATATGTGCCAAAATCAACTCACCAGTTTTGATTTAAGATTTCGACGACGGCCAGACGATAAATGCAGTGCTGGAACAGTTTTGATTATTCATCAAAATACCAAACAGACTAAAACTCTAAGGAGTTAAGAATCAAAGCTATAGGTCCTTTTATACCGACTGAATGTTAGACCGATCATATCCAAAGTATTTTAGACTCATCTATAAAAGAAACGAGACTGAATCACTTTGGAGGGGTATCTGTAGGCGTCAAAAATTACCTATAGGTCCCCACACGTGGCTTAAGACCGAGAGAAGATGATGAATATTGCTATCTGAGTCACAAAATCTCATTTGATGTCTACAAGTGCATAAAGTGAGTCGACGAACTATGTGAAGCAATAGAACTATAGAACAACGAGGAAACAAACTGATTGGGAGCTCTACATCACTTACAAAAGACAAAATGCCTTCCATGTCCTATCCACTCCACATATGATTTATCATGGAAGCTTGTAGATCTTCTCGATGGCTTTCTAACGCATCTTTAATGGTATGATTCCGAGTTCGAACGACGAAGATACGGCAAAAACGGATGGAACGCGAAGGACTACGTCCCGGACCTCGGCGAGACACCCAGAGGTGTCTCGGCCAACCCGAGACACCCAAAGGTGTCTCGGCTTGGGAAAGACACTCTAAGGTGTCTCGGCCAAGCTAAGACACCCAGAGGTGTCTCGGATTGGCCGAGACACTCTTGAGTGTCTCGGCCAAGCCGAGACACTCACAAGTATCTCGGACTTTGTAGAGTGATTTTGGCCATGATCCGATTCGAATATGAAGAAACTCAAAACATAAAAGTTGTAGATCTTCTCGTTAGCTTTCCAATGAATCTTACATTAGGTCATGTGGAGATCATATGAGAAATATAAAACCAAAATACCAAAGATAGTACAAACTGTCTCAGAACTCCGAGACAGTATTGGTGTCTCGGAAAAAATGATAATTTTGGCCATGATCTGATTCGAATATGAAGAAACTCAAAACATAAAAGGTTTAGATCTCGTTATCAGCTTTCCTATACATCTGGAATCAGGTCATTTGGAGGTCATATGAGAAAATTATAGTCAAAATACCCGAGATATCTCAAAGTGTCTCGGCTTGGCCGAGACACTCTTGAGTGTCTCGGCCAATCCCAGACACTCACAAGTGTCTCGGCTTGTCCGAGACACATGTGAGTGTCTCGGCTTGGCCGAGACACTTGTAAGTGTCTCGGTCACACCGAGACACTCACAAGTATCCGCAACTCCCAGAATGCTATTTTTGCTGGTTTGAAGCCTTTTTTTCGACCGTTAACCATCTGGATTTGCTCTAACTGATCTGATAATATGGTTAAGTGGTTTCAACTGAAGATAAGAGGGAATCAACCGTTCTTATCCAAACACAGGGCTTCTGAAGCCTATAAATATAGCCCCAGGGCTTTTATTTTTTTAGATCTGGAATTCTCGAGCGTTGGCGAAGCCCTGCCGGATTAAGGACTGAAGAGCCATGAATTTCAAAGAGGAGGAGGAGACTTGAGTGGATTCTTTCGCATAAAGAAGAGGAGTTCGTCAGATCTACAGCCCGGTTCGTTCCTTAAGATTACCCCGTTGCTGTGATCTTAAGAAGAGCAATTATCTCGCTGTTACCGAGATAAGCGCTTTGGCTTCTTGATTCCTTCACGAATCGACGAAGTTCCGGATCTGATCTGATTGTTTGGTGGTTTACGGATATCAACGTGGCCGTCACAGGCCAAGATCCCACGTAAGCAGAAGACCGATAAACGATCTCTGTGCTGTTTGACGAGAATTATATTTTCATTGTGTAAAAGTCTTATAAAAAAGACTAACTTTTTGTATTTTCATTGTAACGAATGAAGTTGTAATGAATACCTCAATGAAGAAACCAATTTTCTCCCCAAACTCCTTGGAACGAACTTTAAGTCCTTGGTGACCTCTCAGGATGAAACCATGGCACGCTCATCTCGCGGTCAGCTCTCACACTCACAACGCCAACCATCATGGCAGGCCGAAAGACCTAGGTGTCCTCATTAAGACCTAGACACCCAGCCTTTGGGTTGTTATTTTGCCGAAAGACCACAGCATGGTCGTCACACAGACATGACCTAATTGCACGCAGATGAACTCTGTGCATAGTTCAACAAGAATCTTATAGATACCACCCTTCATTAAATTTTTAAGGAGGGCACATTCAAAGCATTTGGTGTGCCATTATTGTCCTCCATTTGTTCTTGAACAACCTACGGTCCTAACAACACGGAGAGGACATTTGCTTTGCAAACTTTGTTCGTCTTTAGCCCTTAACATATGATCCTTGATCTTGTGTTGGTATAGCCACATAAGATCTTTGATCATTGTCTCAAATATTTGCAAATCTTTTAACCCGAAAACAGCCATGAGTAAGTTAAGAGGTCAATCAATATATTATGACAAATATTAATTGAAATGTTAACACGAGTCTATGGCATTCATTTCATAACAAATATTAATATTCAAAAGGGTAAATTTGCACATTACTTTTATTAACTATTCTTCTAGTATACTTAACGCCCATCAACTCATTTATTTTAGCATCTACCTTTCTTAATTCATAAGAAAAAGGGATTTTACGAGCAACATATATTTCTTGAAAATGAGAATCCAAAGGTGTGAATGTAACTGAACCGGTAGATGAGTGGGCCATGTGCAATGTGCTATATCTAATTGATTTTACATTTGTTTTATAATCAATAAAAAAACGGAAAATGTCATTTGACACGTAAGATGGGCGCGTAACCCATCTCGCGTGCCACAACAAGGGGGTGGGACCCACAACTAGATGTGGGTCCCACTGGTTGTGGGTCCCACCCCCTATTTGTGGCACGCGAGATGGGCTGCAAGTCCATCTTGCGTATCAAATAGCAAGGTTGTAAAAAAAATTATAATTGAGAGAACAAATTATAGATTGAAAGGTATTTGTAAAAAAAATTCATATGAAGAGTAAGTACCAAAAAACCTACCCTAGGAGAAGCCTAAACCATGCTTTATATCAAGATAAAGAGGTAAGGTTAGGTCTGCAGAAAAAGTTAAAAAGTAAAATCAAATTCATATTCCATAAAGATATTGGTCCTTAAAAAATTAAAGAAAGACTTCCCACAAAAAATAATAAAAACAAAGAAGTGAAATAGATTATCGCACTAGCAATGCCCTCTTTAAGGAAAGTCCAAACCTGTAACCTCTGTACAGAGACTACTAAAAATAGAAATAAATAATAAATTATTAAAACTGAAAATAGTTGGCACCCATAAGCATAGGGGTATAATTGTAAATATTTCCCTTCTCGAGATAATAAATTGTTCCCTTGAAAGCAGAAGCTCCCTCTGCCGACAGCGTCTGGCTGCAGACCCGTTACTGTACAAGTTCGCGCCAATTCTGCAGAAATTAATTTAAACATGACACCCACTCTTTTCACCCACGTATTGTGGGACCCGCAAAGACAAGTACGGTTTCCAATAACTTTTCGCCACCTAATACGCCAGCTCACCTACCTCTCTTTTAGTTCATAAATGTTTTCTTTCATACCCACATCTGCACCCACGCTCCCCCACCATATAAAACAAGGTGCTTTTTTTCGCATACATACCCCCAACTTCATATGTTGCAAATTTACTCTCAAAATTTAGATATTTGCTAATTGATCAAAAACTCGCCCACACAAGTTTTTCTACCTGTAATTAACTTAATTAATTTATCATTTATAATTACATATTAGGTGGTAGAGAGAGAGAGAGTAGATGTTGGAAGCTGATTGGAGAAGTCAGTTTGCGCATATTACAGAAAAAACCAAGAACATAAAAACTATCACCAAATTATAAAAAGAAATCGACAAAAAATTTACATGCTTTGAAGCATGTCCTATGTCCATGAACAGTTACCTGAAACTTTACTAATCATATGAGAGATTGTAGATTATATAGAGAAAATTAGATGATTTGAAGTCATGTAATATGTCCACGATCTTTGAATTCTCTCTTTCACAAATAATCTTCTCTCTCCGCACGGCGCGTGTTCTCTATATCTTACTTAACCATATGGTAAAACAGTACCTATGGAGATTTTACCCCGTACAAGGTTTCCATAAAATCCCTAAAATGATTTCTAATTAAAACTAGAAACAACATGACAAACCTTGAGTGATGTAGACCAACACTCATCATCCTAGAAGTCAGCAAAATAAATTCTTAGATGAGATACAAAGAACTTGACAGCCGTTGGTTTAGTATGGCACAAGGTTTTTCGGACTATGATTGACATTATTTGGATGTTATTGGGCTTGAGTAATGAATTAGGCAACTTTGTGTCATCAATGATCAGCTAAGTGATGACAGTTTAACTCTAAGTCGCATTCTTTTTTCCTACCTAATTTAAAAAGTGTGTGTTGTGTATGTAACAATTGAGGGCTAAAAATATATATATAAGCAATCCTAAACAATTGAGGGCTAAAAAAATAAATACAATGTTGGAGATGTAGGGGTAAATTTGCAAAATGACAGACTTGAGGATGTACATGCAAGAGGGGGGAAACCCCCCCTGGTAAAACCGCTTTTGGGTCTCCGTAACATTTCATCTGAGATTGCCCTACGTGGCTTGTCCGTACTGACCACGTGGCCTCCCCCTCCACCTCTATATAAAGAGAGCGTTGCTACGGGGACCCAGAATATGGGACCAAGGGGTGGGACTAGTGATGTGTCCCTCTACTATTGGATAATAAGTTGGCAATGAGTTGGCATCACCAACTCATTATCCAATAGGGCAGGGACACATCACTAGTCCCACCCCTTGGTCCCATATTTTGGGTCCTTGAAGCATTAATCATATAAAGAGCCCCCCTTCTCCCTCTCTCACCTCACTCCCCCTTTCTCTCTCCGAAAAGATGGAGGAAGCAGGCATCCGAAGGAGAAATCACCCCCTCGACCAAAATTACGAAAATGCCCCTAGCCTCTATGACAATGGCGAGATCGACGACGACGACGACGACGACTTCGCCGAGCTCGAGATCGAGGAGGAGGCGGTGATCGCGGCGATGAGGAAGCTCGAGGAGGAGATCAGCTCGCCGCATCCGCCGCCGCCGACGACTCGGTTCATGGGAGCTAGGGTTTCGGAGAGCTGCGGGTCGTCGTTCTCGGACTTGGCGTCGACGGTGATGGCGGGTCTCGTGGGAGTGGCGGTGGATGTGGGGTCGGCGGCGGCGGAGGTGTGGCCGTGGGTGGCGGGGGACGGAGACGCACTGGGGTCCACCGAGGAGGAGGAGGAGGATGAAGAGGAGTGGCTGGCGAGGGTTCTTGATGGGCCAGGGTTTGAGTTGGTGGAGGAGGGTTTTGTGTAGAGAGGGGCTGATCGGTTTTTTTGTCTTTTTGTATAGGGAGGGGGTATTTTGGTCTTTTGGTGAGTTGGAGGTGTAGAGAGAGATGGGGGAGGGTGAGGGGTTTGAAAAGAGAAGAGAAAGGGGGTTTATTATTAGAAAAGGGAAAAGAAAAGCAGTAGTGAAGAGAAAAGAAAAGTAGTAGTTTTAATTTTATTTCTTTTTCAGTATTGACTTTTTTTTTGCCGGTTTTGGCATTTTTTTTCTTGATCTTTCTTTTTTGTCTTTCTTTAAACTTAGGGGGTGTTTGGTTTAATTTCTAGAAATTATAGGAAATGTTTTCCATCTAAAATATGATTTCCTTGTATTTCTTAAAAAATTATAAGAAAAGTTTTAAGAAATCAAAAAGTACTAATTTTCTTGTTTTTTGTACTTTGCTTGTTTGGTTCAAAACAAGAAAATAGCTCATAACATTATAGAAAATAACAAGATTTAGTAGGTTTTTAATTAAATATGGTATGTGTCAGATTTCTGGTGATTTCCTCTCATTTTGAGAGGAAATTGCTTTTTGTAAAATTTGGTAGGTTTTGATATTTTATAGAAAATATTTCTGTAAATTTTTTGTTGAACCAAACACAATTTACAGAAATCTCTGGAAAACTTTTAATTACAAATTTGCCATTGTCAGATGTTTTGAGAAAAGTTTTCTCAAAAAGTGTGCAACCAAAC
>BQKN01064618.1:358879-389135 GCA_022839385.1 Asparagus kiusianus
AAACAAGGAAACAAATTTGTAATTTTCATTTCTTTTTATTTGATTTTTGTCACGCCCCGCTTCCTAAAATACCAGGGAATCGGGACGCGAGCAAGCCCGCGACGTATTAGACTGAGGAGAGATAAGTGCTAGACCCCGTCTTCTCAATCTAATACGCTAAGCGTCAAGAAATACAAACGAAGGCACAGGTCCCCGATCACAGTAATGAGAATATAATAAACAACTCAGAACCAAAAGATACATATCACAACTGAAATGATCATCCAGACATAATATTCGGGCCAAACATGCCCTTATACAGACTATCTGAATGAAATACTGGAGAATATAAAATACAATGATCAGGTGGAAAAGGAAATGCTACGAAAATAAACTGAAAGGAATAACTGAGCTTTAACTCTTCTTCTGCTTCGTCTACAAGACACTCCTGCTGAGAATACACGGCTTTGGCGCATCTCCAAGCTAAACCTGTTCTTCTTCTAAGTCTGACGTACACCAGAGAAAACAGGTGTACGTCAGGTGCATGACGCACGGCAAGACCCGACCCCACAAAGAAATAGAACAACGAAAACCCAAGCGGAAAACGATACGATAACAGAAACAACAAATCAACATGAAAATACTACTAAATCATGAAAATATAAAGCATCCAGAATCGATCAGGTAACGAGATCATGCAGCTAGCGATCAGAAACAATCATACGAATAACAGGGCATACAATAGATGGAATTAATACTTAAAAATCTACAAATCGAGACGTAGTACGTCGAGCGAAATAATCCAAATAAGGAAACCCTCATGTATATACCATATGTCTCGAATTGTAAATAATTAAATATTAATCTCAATCTATGTATGAAAAGAAAACAACTAGCCATCCTATCACAACTCACTGGTCCACGTCTCACTAGAGTCTAAGTTCACATTATCGGATATCTGGTTAACAACCACATCTCACTAGTACCTCAGACCCGCCCCAGTGCGAAACGATTCACTGGTGCGAGCCTGGAAATAAACAATACACATCCGATCACTACTTCTCAGACCCACCCCAGAGTGAAACGATCCACTGGTGCGAGCCTGGAATAAACAATACACATCCAATCACAGTTCCTCAGACCCACCCCAGAGTGAAACGATCCACTGGTGCGAGCCTGGAATAAACAATACACATCCAATCACAGTTCCTCAGACCTACCCCAGAGTGAAACGATCCACTGGTGCGAGCCTGGAAATAAACAATAAAATATCCGATAACATGAACCTAACCTTCCCATCCCATGTCCAAGTCAACAACTCATATCTCACGGGTCACTACGGTCAAGCCATACTCGCGATTCTCAACTATAACAGGGTATAAATACAATGAATACTATGTAACAGTATCATGAATCATGAACAGTAAACGTGAACAACTACTAATAACAGTGCAAGATGGAAACTACATCTATCAAATAAATATACATGAAATATCGAAATTTCCAATCATCATGCTCACAATTTCATTAATTCCAAAAATAAATCCTTTTAATTTATTTCTCATAAATTATTCAAAAATAAACTTTAAAATATAATAATATTATTATTTATTCTGTATGAACAGTAACTATTTTTTTTATATAAATTATTTCTATTTTTTTCTTTTCAACATTATCTCATAAATTCTATCCAACTTTCCAAAATATAAATTTGTTATTTTATATTCATCAATTCACAAGTAATTCCACACATAATTATCACATGAAATAAACTAATCAATATTATTAATTAATCAAAAATAATTTTAACACGAGACAAGTGAGGGGATCTTGCCTGCGAGACCGTGAGGTCTGATGACGAGGTTACGATGCCGATGCGGACGCGGTGTGTGGCGATCGAGGCGACGTAGCGGATGGCGGTTCTGCAACTGGATGTGCATTGACATTTGATCGAGCAGGTGGCGTGCGACGACACAAAGGTGGCGAAGGCGGACAGCGACAGTTGACGGAGCAAGGGGTGGTCGGAGTACGGCAGCCTGGGCGGATCTGGCTGAAGGGGAGGCGGAGGAGGAGCTCTGGGCGGCGACTCGGTGAAGGAGGGCGGCGCTACAAGGGATGGCGTCGCTGAGGAGCAGCAGCGGCGGAGGCTAACGGCGGCAAGCGGCTGGGGCTGCTGCAGCGGTTCGCCGGCGGCTTAGAGAGGAGAGAACGAGAGAGAGGGGGTGGCGGTGCTCAGGTGGAGAGAGCTCGGTGGTGCTGGGGTCCGACGACGGAGGATGCTGCGGTGTTTGGTCGGCGAACGGAGGAGGCCGGAGCATAGTGGCGAGGGTTTCTTTTGGCGGCGGTGAGGGGTTTCGGTGGTTGGATTTGGGAGAGAACGAATGGGAAGAGGAAGATGATGATGGCGGCTGAGGATGTTTTGGGTGCTCACGTGAAAAATAAGAGAGGATATATATAGAGAGAGATTAGGTTAGGGTTAGGGATAATTAAATGAGAAATAATTAAAATAAAATAATTACAGGTACCTAAAAATTAAACTAATTTCATAATAATTATTTACAAATAAAAACATACATGTTGAGCTAATATAATAGTTGATACGAAATAGTTGAAATATACACATATTATACAATTAAACAAGAATAATTAAAAATAAAAATATATTTACTTACATTTAAAATCAAACAATTATGGGATAATTACGTACATAATAAAACGTACTAGTTATACTAATACGATAGATAATATGTAATAGTAGAAATAATACAATAAATTGTACCAAAAACACGTAATTAATAATACCATGTATTATATAAAATAATTTGTAATAATATTAATAACACAATATATTATTTAAAATATTACATAATAGTACCGATAACATAATAAATTAATTTTAGAAATTTTTACCACACAAAATAAATTTATAAATATCAAAATCATTTAAATAAATATATAATCAGATTTTTAAATCATAGAAATTATATAAAATCGAGAAAAATACAAATACTCGTTTATAAATAATAATTAAATATTTTAAAATACTAAAAAAATATTTTAACTAGTATCGAAAATTCATGGTCCTTACAATTTTCGTTGTAACCGGATCTTATAAAAAGACCGGATCTTTGTAATCGATAAACTGTTACAAGAGTGTACAATGGAATCAATGATGAAAGCTACAATTTTTCTCGCGAACACTCTCTACCGGAAGTGCATATGCAACTGTGTCGGTATATCGTGCTGGCACCCGTATGCCTCTCCTCTATCTCCGAACCGCAATAGAATCCTAAACATGAGCCGTCGGTCCCCGATCCTGTACATGAGTACCCGTATCCTCCGCATCACCGTCGTGCTCGCCTGGCATTACCTCAGTCGGCACTCTAATGGATACTGCACCATCTGGACACTGTGGAGCTGCATCAATCTCTACCACCTGTGATATCTCCTCTGTCGAGTCACTCTTCACCTGATGAGAGCTGGGAAGCTTCAAGATAGAAGCTTCATCAAACGTGACGTCCCTACTCAGCACAATCTTCTTATCAACTAGATCCCAGAGCTTGTATCCCTTGACACCACGCTTGAATCCTACAAATATACCTTTCCTAGCTCGAGGTTCCAATTTATCAGTTCTAACATGATAATATGCAGGGCACCCAAATACCTTGAGCTGGTCATAATTATGTGCTGGCTTTCCCGACCACATCTCTATAGGGGTTTTCCCCTCAATCGCAGATAAAGGCATTCTATTAATGAGGTGGCTCGTATATGAAAGTGTCTCAGCCCAAAAGATCTTCTCCAAACCACTCTGCGACAATAAGCATCGGATCTTCTCCAGTAAAGACCGATTCAACCTCTCTGCCATCCCATTTTACTGCTGTGTATGACTAACTGTGAAGTGCCTCTCTATGCCTTCATCTCGACATAGTTGCTGAAAGGGGTCTGAAGTATACTCGTCGCCATTGTCGGATCACAACGTCTTGATCTTTCTCCCAGTCTGCAGTTCTAATCTCTTCTTCCACTCTACAAATAAATCTAGGACTTCATTCTTATGCTTCATGATATACACCCAACAACGCCTAAAATAGTCATCAACAAACGTGATGAACCAATATCGACCACCAAGTGATGCAGTCTTAGTAGGACCCCAAACATCTGTGTGCACATAGTCCAAGATGCCCCTCGTCCTATGAATGGCCATCGTGAACTTCACCTTCGTCTTCTTGCCAAGAACACAGTGCTCACAGAATTCCACTTTACCACTCTTGGCTCCATTCAATAGCCTCTGCTTGCACAAAGCCTGCAATGACTTCTCTCCTGTGTGTCCTAACCTGTAATACCAAAGCCTACTCATATGTCCGTCTCTGAAGTAGCCGAAGCAACCTGGCCAATCTTGATGCTCCCCTTCAGATAGTATAAATTTTGACTGCGGACTCCCTTCATCACCACCAAAGATCCCTTAGTAACATTCGCTACAGCGTCCTCAAAGGTCACCCTGAATCCCTTAGTCTCCAAAGCTCCAACTAAGATAAGATTCTTCTTCAGCTGAGGAACAAATCTCATCTCTTTCAACTCACGGACTACTCCATCATGCATCTGAATCCTCACAGTACCTATCCCACAAATGCCACAAGGTTGATCATTTCCCATGACAACAACGCCCTCGTCGAGTCTCTCAAACGATGAAAACCAATCTCACCTAGGAGTCACATGATAAGTAGCGCCAGAATCAAGTATCTAATCTGATGTATCCAAATGGTTCACCTCCGGAGTAATCAAAAGAGAAAAGCTCGAATCATCGGAATCGTTGCCTTTCGCAACATTCACATCATTGGCCTTCGGGCCCTTTTTCTTGCTATTTTCCTTTTCCTTAACCTTTGGGCAGTCTCTCTTCCAATGTCCTAGTTCCTTGCAGAACGTACACTGGTTCTTAGCTAGCTAGTAACGACCTCTTGACTTTGACCTTCCTCAATTACCACCTTTCGGATATAGGCTTCTACCTCTCGTCGACAAGGCCTCTCCTTAAGTACTAGCGCTGGAAGTCTCCTTATCCTTCCTCCTTAAATAGTAGTTCGTCAATGCGTTAGTCACTTCATTATAAGTGATAGAAGATCTCCCGTTCAGCAAAGTAAGCACGAAGGTATCATACTCCTCATCCGGTAAGGAGCCCAAAAGAATAATAGCCTTGTACTCATCCGTGATCTTCTCATCCACGTTCGCCAAGTCCGATAATAACTTAGTGTAGTTATTCACATGAGCTGCAAGCGAGGTGCCTCGGGACATCTGGAATCTGAATAACCTACGCAGCAAATGCAACCTGTTCTCAACACTCTTCGTAAGATACTTGTTGTTGAGAATTTTCCACATCTTCATCGCAGACGTCACCCCAATCACATCATATTTCAGCTCATGTTCCAAACAGGACCTGATTACCCCACAAGCGTTCCTATCCATCTTTTCCCATACCACCTCTTCATATTTAGGTGGCCTTACATCGACCATTATGATCTCCTCCAAATTTTGAGCATTGAGCGCATCATGTACGTCGCTCATCCACAAACCAAAATTGATTTTGCCGTCATATTTCACTACACTAATCTTAGTGTTCTAAAAACCCACTTGAACTGTGCCCGTCATCTTGCTGCTTTCACCAACTTCTTCACCCATAATCACAAACTCTAAATTGTAAAGAAAGATTCAAACTTTATAGAATTTAGAAGTTACCCAACTGAATCCTAGATTGGATTCCAAATAGAACTCCTAACCACACGAGGAAAGCGAGATCTTCAACGACAACTTCAAACCCTAACTCCACCAAAGCTTAGAACTCCAAGAACTAAGTCTCCAACTGAATCTTTCTCCACCTAATCCAAAACCCTAGATCTGAAATCTGAGCTCTGATACCACTTGTCGCGCGCCTTGCGGAAGCGTGCTCGATAACCAAACGAGTCGGTGAATGATGAGAGAAGAAAACCAAAACCAAACACGAGTGCAATTCACAAAATAACAACCAAAATCACACACAAACACAGTAATTTATGTGGTTCGGTAATTGCCTACGTCCACGGGAAAAGGATGGGGAGATTTCACTATATGGAGGAGAAATACAATGGGTTACAACTCACAAAATCACTCAAATATAACCCTAACCAAAGCTCTCAACTCCCTCATAATATCTCCCTCTTAAAGTGCTCAAAACAATGCTAATTCTCTCCTTTTTTTCTCCTTTTGAAACCCTAAAAAACGTGGTCCTATTTATAATAAAACACAATCCCAAATAGATTAAGATTCTAAAAATAAGCCTGCCACACCAGGGTGTAGCGCAGACCACACCCATGACAGACAGGACAGATTCTGCCACACCAGGGTATGGCGCAGACCACACCCATGGCAGATAGCGTAGATTCAGCCACACCCATGGCAGACACCACACCAGGGTGTGGTGGAGTCTGTTTTGGGTTATTTTTCACGTTTTCACAATTTCTTTGCCGTTTTCACAATATCAAGTGCAGACGACACACGGTCCTTAACTAAGAAGCATCTTGTACTTGTGTAGTGCTAAACTAGCGAATCACATTAGTTTCTAAAGTATTTTGGTTAGTACGAGCAGAAGGTTCATCCTGAAAACCTCACTAAACCGCAATTCATTACGAGTTAGATGCTTGAGATATTACTTCATGCACCTTTCTTTTTAACATATAACTTGTTGAAGTGGGTGACTTGTTGAAGTAAATGATGAGATTAAAGAAACTTACTAAAAAAACCGAATCTAAAAGAGAGAATTTGTTAAGGATCAAGTTTGGATCAAGAACACAAAATAATTGGACCGAGTGATCTCTTATTATTTCATCACTTGGATATATATATAACCTTACAACTACAAGAACAACCCACTTTGCACATACTACGGCTTAGTGGTGTAAACAAACATGAATGATTCAAAGTGGCTAAAACTACTCTAAAAGACCCTGAAGAATAGCTCTTTTATTCCTACAATTCTGGACTCATGCAACTTCTTCCAACAATCCTTCCCTTGAACTTATTGCCTTGACAAGCAATCAGTTCAAATCTGGAGCAACACACACTCCCAGTTCTTCACGAAGTTTTTGAAAAGCTTCCAACTTGAGGGGCTTAGTCATCAGGTCTGCAAGCTGATCTCGAGTGCCACAATATAACATTTGAACAACTCCATCTTTAGTAAGATCTCGAAGAAAATGATATCGTACCCTTATATGCTTGGTACGACCATGAAAAACTAAAATTTTGGACAACTTTATAGCCGAGGTGTTGTCACACATTATCACTGTTCCTCCTACCTGGACATGATTGATCTCTTTCCGAACCCTTCTCATCCATACAGCTTAGCAAGTACATGCTACAACTGCGACAAATTCAGCCTCCGTGGTCGACAATGTTACTATGGGTTGCTTTCTTGATGACCAAGCTACTGCACCTCCACACATCATGAACACATATCCTGAAGTGCTCTTACTATCCTCCATATCCCTAGCATAGTCACTATCGGTAAAGCCCACCAAATCACTTGCTCCTTCCTTCTTGTAAAACACACCATAATCCACAGTTCCTCACAAGTACCTCAAGATCCTCTTTGCAGCTGCAAGGTGTAGTTGCGTAGGACTTGCCATGTAACGACTAATGAAACTTACAGCAAACATGAGGTTAGGTCGAGTGGCTGTGAGGAACAACAGACTCCCTACCATCTGCTTGAAGAGAGTTGCATCCACCTTGACACCATCTTCGTCACTACTTATTTTCTGCCCTGGAATAATATGATTAAGAACTGGATTGCTCTCCGCCATCCCAAAACGACTCAATACCTTAGCTACATACTTCCTTTGGCATATAAATACACCATCAGATCTTTGTAGTACCTTAATTCCAAGAAAGAATTTCAGCTCAAACTCCCTTTTCATGGAACACTTGAACTCATACAACATCTCATAATTATTACTAGTAAACATTAGATCATCAACATAAATGCTAACAATGAGAATTTTACCTCCCTTCCTTTTGACAAAGAGTGTTTGTTCATTGGGACTGCATTTGAAACCTTCTTTGAGAAAATAAGACTATATACGGCTAAACCAAGCTCTAGGTGCTTGTTTTAGTCCGTACAAAGCTTTTTGCAACTTGTACACCATATGCTCACTTCCCTTCCTTTCATAATTCTTTGGTTGTTCAACAAAAACATCTTCCTTCAGCTCCCCATGTAAGAACGCCAACTTGATATCTAGCTGGTAGAGTTTACATCCCCTTTGACCTGCAAGAGCTATGATCATCCTTACAATATCCATTCCAGCAACAGGTGCATACACTTCTGTGTAATCAATTCCTTGCTGCTGAGAGTAGCCCTTCACCACCAGTCATGCTTTGTATTTGTTGGCTTCACCTAGCTCATTTAGCTTGGTTTTGTAAATCCATTTCACCCATATTTTCTTGGCTCCAGTAGGAAGTTCTACTAAGTTTCAGGTCTGATTTCTTTCAATGGATTCTATTTCTTCATCCATTGCTAGCCTCCATTTCGAGCTCCTCCATTTCGAGCTTTGTAACGCTTCCTCAAAGGTTGCAGGATCTGCTATCACCATGAATGTCATGTTTGATTCTTCTTCCTCTGACAAACCTTCACCAGAAACATAATCAACTGTCCATACAGGAGAACCTCGAATTCTTCCCTCCCTTACTATCAAATCCTCTTCTCTAGTCGGTGAATCAACTCCAGCTCCATCAACCTCTTCCACTGCTTCTTCTTCTTGTTTATTCATGACTTCCACTACTTCTTCTTCATCGATATTTTCCCATTCTAGCTCCATCAACTATTCCTTTTCATAGCTAGCTTCTCATTCCCACACACGGTCTTCTTCAAAGACCACATCACGACTAATAATGACCTTTTTGGCAACTGGATCATACATTTTGTACCCTTTGGATTTTTTTACTGAAACCAAGCAAAACACAGCTCACACTTTTATCTTCAAGCTTGGTTCTCCTAGCATCTGGAATGTGTACATGTCCCACACATCCAAATACCCGAAAATACTCCACTAATGGCTTTTCACCGCTCCAAGCTTCCTCAAGGGTCATGTCTTTCAGTGCTAACGTAGGTGAATGATTCAAGACATGAATTATCCATTGAGCTGTTTCTGGACAGAAAGACTTGAGAACTTTCTTCTCTGACAACATGGCTCTTACTAAATTCATCACAGTATGATTCTTGCGCTCGACCACTCCATTTTGTTATGGGGTGTAAGCTGTTGTTAGTTGTCTCCTCATCACATGTTGTCTACAGAAATCATTGAACTCTGCATAGTTAAATTCTTCTCCTCTATCTGTTCTCATGCATTTGATAGGTCCAGCCCAGCTCGGCTCGGCCCGGCCATAACGGTCACAAATGTGACCGTTTTGCCTCTAAAAACGGTTAAAAATGACTATTTTGTGTGGGTTTTTTGGTCATTTTCCTAGGAGGCTACATCTATAAATAGTGGGGGTTTTTACTTCTTTTCCTCACACCAAAACTCATCTACTTCTCTCTAATATTCTCTTATACAATCTTATACTCTCTTATACTCTCTAATAATCTCTTATACTTTCTAATCCTTCTATCAAATGGCTTACGAATCTGATTATGAAGAGCAAAACCTATCTCCTACCGATCTTGAAATGAGTCCTCCTACAACAGCTACTTCTACCAATCCAATCGGTATTAATCCCAAATCCGGTGGCGAAAAATATGCACCAAGAGCTCCTAAAAGGCCGAGATCTGATGTGTGAATTTTTTTTTGAGAAGATAGACGTCACCAAGGATGAACACGGTAGGATCCTCACCCAAAAGACTAAATGTGCGTTGTGCGGCCAGACTTTCCAAGCTCATCATAAGAACGATACCAACCACCTCAAACGCCATATAGAAAAACACAACAAAGGCCAGAATCCTCAAGGTGATATCCGACAATCTATGATTTTCCAATCCTCCTCTTCTGGTATTCTCAGTAGTTGGGATTATGACGCTGCCCGAGCCAGGAAATGCGTAATCAGATTTATCATTCTTAAAAACCTTCCTTTTAAATTAGTAGAAGATAATGAATTTGAAGATATGTTTAGAGATGGTTTTTATCCCGCATTTATAAAATTTTCTCGTCAAACCTGTCAACGTGATATTTTAAAACATTATCAGGAGGAACAAGAAAAAATAATTTCTTATTTTAAAAATTTAAACTGTAATTTTTTATTAACTTCTAATATTTGGACATCTAGATCGAGTACAAACTAGTTATTTATGTATCACAGCACACTGGATTGATAAAAATTGACAAATATTTAAAAGAGTTGTTTCTTTTATTGCAATTGAAGAGTTAAATACTGGTATTAATATTGCAAATTTAATAATTAGAGAACTTATAAAACTAGAAATTAATCAAAGAATATTTTTTTTCACTAGATAATGCAAGTAATAACAATGTAGTTATTGATTTTATCAAAACAACTCTGTCATTGCCATGTCATGGTGATCTTTTTCATATTAGATGTATCTATCATATTTTAAATTTACTTGTTCAAAGTGTATTTACTGAAATTAAACCCATGATAGAAAAGGTTAGAACAGTTGCTAATATGCATTATGTTTCTGAATAAAGAATTAAAAGATGAAAATAATTTTGCAAAAGAAAAAATTATAAGTCCAGACTAATTCCAAAAGATATTGACCATAGGTGGAATTCCACATATGCAATGTTAAGTGTGGCAATAGAATATAAAGAAATGATAAATGATTTTATAAATTATTATACTTCTAATTCTAGCTCTGGTAGCACTTATGGAATAACTTAAAATGAATGGACAATTATATGTAATTTAAATGAGATGTTACAAGTTTTTTATGATGCTACAATGTTATTATCTGGCTGTTATTATCCAACTATTACTTTAGCTGCTTTACAAATTTTAAATATTCAATTTTTTAACAAATATCGTATGAATGATACTTTTAGAGCTATAATTTTTCAAATGGAGAGCAAATTTAATAAGTATTTTAGGTATATTCCTCATAATTTTTGTTTGGGGTTCTTATTAATCCATGTTTGAAAGATATTAGCCTTCGAAGTTTGTTACAATCATTGTATGGTGGACAGATTATAGACTTAGATGATGGATCCACTCTTACTACTACTTCTCATCATTTAGCTATTAGAAATTATATTCAAACCTTATATGATGAGTATGCAGCTAGACATGGTGTAGTTGCACAACAGCCTACAGCTTCGACGCCTTCGAGCTCAGGCCGAGGTAAAAGTGTAAGTTTTGATAGATATACAATGGTAGTTGAGCTAACTAGTGGATCTGAACTTGGATTATCATTAGAGGTTTCTGAAATAGATGAATCTTTATTTACTTCTTTAGTTAAATGTCAAGGAAATGCTTTAGATATTTTACAATAGTGGGGAGTATATGAATTAGTTTCATATCCTATATTTTTCACCATGGTTCGTGACTTACTAACAGTGAAGGTTTTGACGGTAGCTTCGGAATCCGCCTTCAGCACAGCAGGATATTTGATCGACGACCACAGGACATGCTTATATCCGTATACTGTACAAACAGTGATGTGCTTACAAGATTGGTGGAGGTACGAGAAGCGAACGCATGACATTGATCGGATGGCTGGAATTGAAGATAAATTTGAAGAGTTGAGACTAGCAGATAAATATAAAGATTTAATAATATTCATCAAACTGTAATTTTTATTTCTTAGCTTTAAATTTGAAATGAATTATTTTGGAATCAGCTATAAATGATAGTGATATGGATGAGCAAGTGCTAACCTAGTTGGGATGTACTCATCTATTATGATGTGACGAATTCCGAAATAAATTTATACTTGTAAATGATTTACTGATTATTGATAAAAAAGTTATTTTCATCATCTTTTATTTTTATATTTTTTTGTATTTGTAATTTATGTTATTTCAATTTATTAATAATATTATTGTTTTTTATTAGCACTTTCTGTAACTTTTATGTATATTTTAAAATTTAAAGAGACTTAAAAAAATAATAAATGTTAAAAAATCCGGGCCGGCCCGCTCAGGCCCGGGTCCGGGCTCCGGTTTTACCCGGCCCGGCCCGGATGGACAGGCCTAACCCATGCGACTTCTTCCAACAGAATTTATGGATGCAATTTACAAATGAATTATAGCGACGTTACAAGTCTATTTTAACTGACTGCAGTCACAAAAATGAGTCGTTTCTTGCGTATTCATTTGAGGTTCCTCCTGCTGCTGCTGCTTCTTCTGGAGAGTCAACCGTAGCGAGCTCCAATTTTGTAAAAATAGACCTTTGGTTCTCCGTATTATGGTCAATTCTTATGGTCTTACTTTGGGAGCATAAGAACAATTTTGAAAGAGTTCTCCTGCTAAATTTCTCTGAAATAATTTTTTTTTGAAACCAACAGAGAGCGAAAAAAGCTTGCGTATAGGCTTATATGGCAGCTTCCTTTCTCCAAACAGTGTTGAGAACAAAAAGTATAAATTCCTCACACTATGTGCATGTAAGTAAAGGGAAAACTTTGCATACAGAAAATGGTGCTGCAGGGGGGGCTTCGTAGTGATTAGTTTATTAGACTACCAAATCCATCCTGGTAATATTCTGTGTTAAGACCCATGGAAAAAATGGCTTCTCATTAACGCAGCACCTCAAATTTCTCAATGTCAACGGTTCTGAGGGGGAAGTTTGTGATACCAATGATTATAGAGGAGTCAATATACAGTTCCACAAACTATGACCAACATATTTCCAAGGTTCTAACTATAGACACAGCAATACATGACACCAAAGGTTATCAAGGAATGAATATACAGTTCACAAACTGTAACCAACATATCTCCGAGGTTCAGTCCTCAAAGACTCATCACTGACACCCTGGTTCATGAAATGTAGCAATATTACCCACAAGAACTGATGTGGTCCTTAAACTGATTCAGCTCCTCAAGGACTTCTTCAGTAGGTCTGTGTATCAAGTCACTCATGCACCATATCTGTAGAAGCGTTATGACTCAGAAAGTCAAAAGTGAGATCATATATAGAAAACATGTAATTGTTTTTCGACTTGGATTTACATGAGTGTTTTTATTATTCTTCTTTTTTTCCTGGGATTTACATAAGGTTAATACTTATAACATGACAAATTTATAAAATTGGAGAGTTTGAAATATGCATGATGAATTTATGTTATATTACCTGTAAGCTTCCACCAGGATTGCTACCAGAATCGGTAGATACACTAGCAATTGTCCACGGATCAGATATGCTCCAGTTGAAATCAGTCACTTTACCTCCTCTGCAGGCACAAACACAGGAAATATACAATAAACATGAAGCAGATCCAAAGACTAGACCACAAGTACCTTATTTCACCACTATGTCACTAAAGGGTCAAATTTGAGCAACCCCAGCTTTGGCCTAAAAAACATAGCTTAATGTGAATCCACCAGGAAAGGGCAGGCCACCTGGGTATCTATGATGCTCTCTTAGCATATTCTACAATATTATCCTCATTAGGGAACCAGGAAACTATTGCCAATAATAGAAAATGCTATTTCCAAAGGAAATTAAGGACACATATATCCATCTCTAAGCCCAGTGTGGACAAAATCCTAATTATTGTAACATAAAGACAATGGATGCAGCTGAACTAATATCTGTAATAACTAGATGCAGAATTATCTATTCAGATAATCAACAGAATTGACGTGGATAAATAGGAAAAAGATTTTGACAGAAACAACAAACCTGTGTCCTGCATGTTGAAAGATTAATCCAGCAGGTGTCTGCACCATCCTCAAACCACCAGTGGATACTTTCTTGCCAACCTAACATGTAATAGCTTTGACATGAAAATTTAATGCATTCCATCCAATGGTAACTTGGCAACTGTGCATATTATAGCTATAATCCACAGGGATCTTTCACACTAGCAAATACATTTTAAATTTGGATATTAGAAAGTTACAACTTGAGTTGAGCCTAGGTGCCTACTAGATATGCAGATCTGACACAAGCTAATTAAATGTCTGTATGATATTAATATAGGTGAATTAGATATGTATATAGGTTATCATATAGTAACAATAATATAAATAAAAACAACCATAAACTTACAAATATGTTACATTTTTAGCTATAACAAACAGAATGGATAAAACTATTTCCATTATAACATTTCAGATCACTGGGTGATAAAAGCAGTTATATACTTGTCGAACTTTGCAGACTGCCAATTGACTATAGATAAAATCTATTACCTGTTTATACGAATAAAGAAGGGGGTACAGGAAGAGGCATAAACTATTAGTAGAATTAAGATTACGAGCCTCAGGATGAGAGGAAACTAATCAGTAGAATTAGGATTATGAGACTTAAGATGAGAGGCAATTACACAAAAACTATTCAATGGTAATCTTTTGTCCAAAAACCAATTGTACCTATTGCCCAAAAACCAATTGTTCCTACTGCCAATGAGATGCACAATGGATGCTATTACATGTAAAGGTACAAAGGAAGTATTTGCTCTTTAAAATAATTATAGAATGAGGCAACAAAATCTATAGATTGTTTTCAGAAATTTACCAGAAGATTGTATAATAGGTTATCTAGGGATATTATATGGTTGATCTTAGTGTTTACAAGTTATGTTCATTTGATGAAGGATATGATGCATGAAGGAGAAATTAGCATGACAATATCTGAAGAAAACATTCACATATTTTCTATGCAATAGACTTAACATCAAGGATCAACATTAACCCCTCGATTCTTTGCACCATAATTTGACAACCCTACTAGGTATACCGTATACAAGATATGAGGCCTCTTATGTGAATGTGATGATGCTGTAGCATTTGTTAATAATATTAGAGAAGGGACAGCTCATGCAGTAGAAAAGTGGAAAGACGCTTTAGATAATAAAGAATATAAAACTAGACACAAGAATGAATTAAAGTGAACACAACTTCAGAAAAATATTATGAAAAAGAGGGCGCAATCCAAAGACCTTCAATCAAATGCCCTGCTTTAACCAGACCGGAAGCATTTGATTTCTAATGCGTTGAAAACATCCAGACGCGTGGCAAAATATAATGTCCTAATATACTACTAAAGAATTTTGAAATTCATGTCTCATTTGATGCCATACTTGACGAGAGAGAAAAAAAGGAAGAAAAAGTAAAAGAAAAACTTACAGTTTCACTTTCAGAAAAAAGACGAAATCTCATTAGGGATAGAGAACATGTGCATGGTACACCTTACCTTCTCATGATCCCATACATTCAAAAAGCCATCTTTAGCAGCACTCCCAAAAACTGATGCTTTATTCGGAGACCACTGGAACAACAATGACAACTATGAAGAACAAAGTTTGCACAGGTAATTATGTGAAAGCACAAACATATTAACAGAGACAATTTTTCATGCCTGAACCCGAAGAACAGAATCTTTATGGCCTTTAAGTCTATGTAAAGCTGCTATACAACTACCACCATCGATCTTCCGATAGTCAAACATACGGACAAAACTATCAGCAGACCTGGCAAGATGGCACAATGAACTAAATGGTAATGAACCAAACGACACAAATGACACTACTCCATACAAATTTATACATTAAAGTTTGGTTTGATAATAAAGTAGCAATGAAAATCAAACCATCCAATTATAATAAAGACAGGAACCCATACCCAGTCACGATGAGATTTACATCATGTGGATTCCAATCTACACAGTACATATGTCCATGACAAGCTTTCTCAACCTGATCATTCAAATGGGAAAATTAGAAATAAGACATGGAGAGAAGCCCATCAAGATATTGCACATGTTAGTGAAAATATTAGGAATATGCTAATGAATGGAATATGCTCAATATTATATTCAGTATAGTTTAAGGATCTTTTGTACCACAAGTATCACATGTTTTAATTGTTGTACTATAAATACTAAAGATTGGTATGGTTCCCATTGAGTCTCTGGTTCCTCAAATTCACAGCAGAAAATAGAGAATAAAAAATGGAGGAAAAAAGTAGAGCAATGCAGGGAGCAAAGGGGACTGCCTAAGATTTTAGAAAAAAGCCAAAAAACTCACAAATCCAAGTAAAACCATGTCAGATGTTTTTCTTTACAGCTATTTATTATCATAAGCTTTGTGCATGTGCACACACGTGTATACTATGTAATCTTCTATTATCATCAAAAATTATATATCATGTATTACATACCAAATTGAGGTGAGCCTGTCACCTTAATTTGGTCAGAACATGCGAGAGCAGAATACTGATAGCTATAGATAGCCTTATAACCATGTAAATACTCTTGCCATTTACCTAATAATCATAAGTACGCTATGAAAACATTGTTGGCAAATCAGCAATCTGCCTATTGGTTGGACAAGCCAAGGTCATGCTATCAGGGGATCTGGAATGTAATTTGTTGTCACTCTTTTGGCAATATATTGTATCTCAAAGTACAAAGGCACTTCCCTACTGTAAGTCATGTCATCTTACCTCTTCATCTCAGTTTGTTCCAATCATGGGGAATTTGAAGGCTAGATAGATCCTTGGTTACATCAATTTAAATTGAATTATCAAAAAGGTGGGTCCACCTATTGATCAACTACTTTTAAAAGTCCATAGTTCATCATCTCTTGCTCACTGCTCAGAACTTTATACATATAATAATGATATTGGATTGATAATCCATCATAAGGACTTTGTCAGACTCCACTGTGCATCAAACTTTCTTGATTCAGTCATTTGCTGCAAAAATACCCAAACACCATGGAAGTTTTAGACAAAGATACAATGTTTGACTTACAAAAAGAGATTTATCCCAGAGAGAGCATTTGTGGAAGGAATACAGAAAACGTGTCCCAAACTCATATCGAAAACAATTTTATAAGCAAACCTTTCCGTGAATAGTTCTTATGATATTGTTTTGTAGGTAATAATAAATGTTCATGTCACCTATAATAGCTGATATGAAATATTTTCAATAGACTACAGACAACCTATGCTTCATATAAAAGTGATTTTAAGTTAATGGCATTTGCTCCACTGTACCTTTCTTTTCCAAATTCTAAAAAGCCTACCATACTACTTATTGATCAGCTAGTGTTTTCTTTAATAGAACTGAGCTTATGAAAAAAGATAAGGACTTTTACCTACCTCTTTATCTTGCTATATTCGGTGAAATGAATTATTGTATTAGTACAAGCTATGCAGCCATGCTTCATATACAAGCAAGGATGCCCATTTTATTATGATTCTCTCAATAGTACCCCAGCCATTAATGAAAACTTTAGGCATCTATGAGTACTACAAAATTTATAACAACCATCTTTTTTTTACTTCAAAATAAATAAGGGACATGGAAAAAGCAAAAGTCAAATGGCAGAATGGCACATTATCGATTATTAGATTACAAACATGCATATTCTTCAACTAAATTATAAAGTTCATATGGAGTTGTACAAAATTTACAGCAAAAACGTATTGAAAAGTGAAATGAATTTAGGGGCATTGCAGATAATAATTGACCAACAATTAAGCATCTACACAACAAAATGGAATCCTGGATATTTAGCAACACTCCACCCCCAAATAAAACAAATAATAATAAAGAAGCATCAGCGCTAGACGTGACATGTGAGCTGCCTTAATCACCACATGTTCCAAAATCATGACCAGCCAACAAGGAAAACAGGGTGATCAGTTACCGGGGAAAAAAACTTCAAAACAAAATTACAATTGCAGGAACATTGATAAAAAATAAAGTAAATTGGTCCGGTTTTCTTTTCTTTACCGTGCTGGGGATTTCACATGATAATGATGAGGACGATCATGGTAAAGAGAAGACGAGAAAAATGATAAATATATTTCACCATGTGTCGGTAGAAAATTGCAATGCAGTTTTCACCTCTCACATTTAAAGACGAAGTATATATACTAAACTAAAAAAAGATTATGGAAATATATCATGATGTTAGCTAATAGTTAAATATGAACTTGACCTACTGATATAGAAAACTTATTCTGAACAATAATATTATTCTTCATAAGTGAAGAGTTTATAAAATTTTAAGAATAGATGATACACAAACTCACACTTGTAGTTGGCCTATCACCAGTCCGAGCATCCCAAAATTTCAGGCAAGAATCATCACCAACACTACAGAATTCCTGTTCACTTCAGGAAAGAAAAGATCATGTTGGTGAAAGAGTACATTTGGCATCAATGAGGTGTAAATAACAATAAGATGAAAGGGGTTATATCATAAACAAAGGAATGTATGTTCACTCTTTTTCACATTGTTTTTTTATGAATAATGATCTCAACATAACAAAGAATATACTTAGAATAGACATCTTTCATCCCATCAAGAACTGACATGTGTTATGAGATGATTTAAGTCCTATATGATTCCTTAAGCAAATGTCCCATATGAGTAGACTAAAAAATGGATTAGTGGATAAAAAAATCCAGAACGTAGACTCCAATAGGTGTTTCCTCCTGGGTCATGTGGCCTGTAAGCCTATGAGCTACACCATCAACTTTGTTGGCCCATTGTCATAACCAATAACAAACGTAAAGATGGATCAAGCCCTATCTTTGGTATGTATATACGTATATAACACATCTATGGGAGATAAATAAATTGTTGCCAAGCTTCATTATTTGTGATGTGTGTGTGATAGCAGCAGCGGTGGGTTTTCCATTTATTTTATTTTTTTTGGTTGGGGGGGAGGGGGGGGGGGGGGGGGGGGGAAAGCCAAGGATTGGAATGTGTGCGTGTGTGCATGCATATTGCGAGGGTGATCTAGGGAAGACAGTCAAGTGAAAAAGACCCTTGGACTGTTTGTGGTTTAATGAGCTTCATCAAGTCCGAGCCAAGATGTTGAGATGTTACATGGGCACTACAAGTTGATTTTAAACCCATCTCGAGTAGACTAGAAGATGAATAAGTTGTTAAATAAGTTTGAAGCAATATTTACAAGACCTGTAAGCCACAGGACAACTTTAGAGCACATTGTTACAACATGATAAAATAAAGAAATAAATATGATTCAAAAGAACAAGTCTAAATATCTAAGAATCAGACTAACTGCAGCAGATATTTAATATGAAGATTGGTTAAGGATCATACGTTATATCATACATTGGCTTATTCCAATGCATGAATACCTGAAAGGGCAAAACTGCACATCTTCAACTGCACCATTATGCCCTCGAAAGCATCCTCGTGGTGCAACCATTGGAGCTTCCATGCCCTTGTCATTACTAGCTTCCACAGCCTGCTGACCACTTGAGTTCTCAGATAATGCAGCAGCAGATTTTGCAGATGCAGTCCCTCCCAGAGTTGACATATAATCCTGTATGCTCCACAAGAGAACCATTGTGTCATGCCCTGCACATGAACAAATGCAACTCTGGTGATAGTCAGACATGACTAACAATGTGATTTAGTTCCAATGGAAAAACTGTTGGAGATCTCGTGCAAAAAATTTGTTTTCAAAATCTGGTTAGTTTTCAAACTATACCTACCATTAATATTATATTTTTTTCATAAAAACTGTTAGTGACAGTGGCAAGTATACTTTTTGTCATTCGACAGATAAGTGGCAAGTATACTTTTTGTCATTCGACAGATAATGGAATCAAAGCTTGCAAAAGTGAAGTATCAATGTCTACTTTGGATTAGCACTCCATAAGTTAAACTAATTAAACTTGTGTTTCAGCCCGTGTTTTAGGCCTTGGAGTCTGGACTGAGCTAATCAGGCCAAGGTACAATGAGGTGTTTGCTAGGTGAACTTTGCTCTTAGCACACGACCATCTAGGCCCAAAGGTGGCCTCTGATGACTACATGATGACTATTGGTTGTCAGCCGCAGCCTTATTTGACCCAGCCAACCAACCCCTGCCATCTTTGTTGACATTTGAGAATTCGGTGCCGATTTTTGAGAAAAATGGCAAAAGGTGGCGGGTCCCACAATTATTTATTATTAGTGGCGGGTCCTATTAATAATATTTTATTTGTGTATAGTGTTTCCCAAACACTATAAATAGGGCCCTAAACTCTTAAGGAAATCTCATCCCAGAAATAACTCCTCTCATAGAAGAGTAAGAGAGAAAATACAGAGAGAGATTGTGAGAGTTCTTGGAGTGTATCTGATCAAGAGAGGGTGTTCTCTTTGACCTATTCTTTTGGGATATAAAAGAATTTGGCGTCGTCGTTGCACCGTGGAGTAGCTCCGAAGGAGTAAACCACGTATATCTGTGAGTACTCTGGTTGATCTTGTGCCTTTATTTCTTGTATTGCATCTCCGTTAGAGGCGTTCTTGTGGGTGTGTAACCTAACAACTGGTATCAGAGCCTGACTTAGAGTATATATATCTGCTTATCATATGCTCTGTGGCTGCCATTAAAAGTGAATCCTCCACATCAGAAAATAAGTTAGATTAATATTTATTCTTTTAAGGCACTGGGTACTATTCACATGTATGGTACTATTCACGTATACGACACTATTCACGAATACAGTACTATTCACAAATACGGTTCGGAAAAGACATAATCTTTCGCCATGGGATCTACAGTTGAAGACAACAAGCTTCGAATTGAGAAATTCGACGGTCAAAATTTCAGGTATTGAAGGATGCAAATAGAAGACTATTTGTACCAAAAGGATCTCTTCCTACCCCTCCAAGGAGAGGCAGGAAAACCTGAGAAAATGGACGACGATAAGTGGAAGGTGCTCGATCATAAAGCACTTGCCACCATCAGGCTCAACCTTCACCAGCATGTGACTTACAACGTCTCGCATGCGACCACCACCAAGGAGTTGATGGAGGCCTTGGAGGCGCTGTATGAGAAGCCATCTGCTTCAAATAAGGTGTTCCTGATGAAGAAGCTATTCAACTTAAAGATGCAGCAAGGAGCTCGTGTGGCAGACTTCTTGAACGAATTTTAGGCTGTTGTGCAACAGCTTGCTGTAGTGGATCTAAAGTTCGACAACGAGATCCAAGCTCTTCTGCTACTTTCTTGTCTACCAGATTCATGGGAGAATATGGTGATGGCGGTGAGCAACACTAATGACAATGACAAGATGAAGCTCGACATGGTGATTGGGGCAATTCTGGATGAAGAATCTCGCCGTAAAGTCTCAAGAGCTGAGACCTCTAACAGTGGGAGTGCTCTGCATGTCGAGGCACGAGAGCGTGCGCAGAAGAAGGATAGGGGACGACAAGGCCAATCAAAATCCAGAGGGAAGTCTAAAGGACCGAACCCGAATGGTTACGGTGAAGGGAAGTGCTTCAGGTGTGGAAAGAATGATCACTTTGCTCGGGACTGTAGAGTTCCTGTTCTAACATCAGCAGGGGATGACCGGGCTGACGGTGCAGCCAATCTCAAGCACAAGACGGATTCAGATGCGTTTCTCTTATCCCTAGAAGACAAAAGCAATGTGTGGGTCATCGACTCTGGCGCATCTTTCCATGCACCTCATAACAAAAGCTGCTTTCATCGTTCGTGAAGAAGGACTTAGGGACAGTCTATCTTAGCGATGATCAACCTTGCAAGATTTCTGGGAAGGGAAATTATACCCTCAAGATGGAGGGCGGGATCACCTTGACGCTGAATGACGTTCCGCATGTACCGGATCTCAGACGAAATCTTATATCAGTCGAGCAACTGACTGACTCTGGTTACAGAGTATCATTCGAGCAGAGAAGCTGGAAGGTGTCCAAGGGTGCCCTGGTGGTAGCACACAACAAACGCGAGGGGTCTCTCTACATCGTCAATGGGAAGATCGACCACTTACTTGTCGCAGGACAAGCATCATCATCATCATCCGTCGACTGCATAACTTGGCATCGGCGACTTGGCCACATGAGCGAGAAGGGGATGCAGATTATGGCCGCGGGAGAGAGGCTTCTGGGTCTGAACAAGATCGATCTGACTTTCTGTGAGGACTGCATCCTAGGCAAACAAAAGAAGGTGAGCTTCAACAAGGCCGGACTGGCTCCAAAACTACAAAAATTAGAGTTGATATACACCGATGTGTGGGGACCTGCGCAAGTCCCATCTGTTGGCAACTCTCTTTACTTTGTCACTTTTATTGATGATGCTACTAGAAAATTATGGGTGTTCTTGAAACACAAGTCAGATGTTTTCATCATCTTCAAGAAGTGGCTTGCCTGTGTGGAGAATGAAACAGGTAATAAGCTGAAGTGCCTAAACTCCGATAATAAAGGCGAGTATTGCAGTCAGGAGTTCGAGAACTTCTGTTCATCCCGTGGGATTCGGAGACTGAAGACCGTCCCAGGCACACCTCAGCACAACGGAGTGGCGGAGCGCATGAATCGTACTATCTTGGAGCACACCAGAAGCATGAGGATCCATTCCGGATTGCCCAAAAGCTTTTGGGCTGAAGCTGTCAATACTGCTACATACTTCATCAACCGCGGGCCATCCGCGGCTCTCAGTTATGGGATACCTGAAGAGGCTTGGACCGAAAAGAAGCTGAAGCTAGAGCACTTACGAGTATTTGGTTGTGACGCCTATGTCATAACCAATCCTGCAGACCGGTCAAAGCTTGATCCAAAGTCAAAGAAGCTCTCTTTTATCGGCTATGGAGAAGATGAGTATGGGTACCGTTTCTAGGATCACGATGCGCGCAAGGTGGTGCGCAGTTGTGATGTCGTGTTTCATGAGAATGCGGTGTACAAGATCAAAGAGGTGAGTGGGAGTCAGCTATCTCCCCCTCTTTTTTCAGATATTGCTGACAGTGAGGACGGCGATGAGATACCTATCAGCATAGAAGACGGAGACCAAGAGAACGTGCGGGATGCACAGCAGCAGGATCCAGCAGAGTTGTCGATCGTAATTCGCAAAGCTCCAAGAAATCCAAGGGTGCCAGAGAGGCACCTTTCCACCATGAATTATCTTCTCCTGACTGACAGTGGTGAGCCAGAGAGCTATGAGGAGGTATAGCAGACCGGCAAAGCTCGAGGCGAGTGGGAGTCTGCCATGGAGGAAGAAATGAAGTCCTTGATGAAGAATGAGACTTGGGAGCTCATAAAGCTTCCAAGAGGGAGAAATGCTCTTCATAATCGGTGGATTTATCGGATCAAGGATGAAGCCGATGGACGGAGACGCTACAAGACGAGACTTGTAGTGAAGGGCTATGAGCAGAAAGCAGGGATAGACTATTCTGATGTTTTTGCTCCTATCGTCAAGTTGATCACGATCCGAACTATGCTGAGCATTGTGACAGTTCGAGATCTCCATCTAGAGCAGATGGATGTGAAGACGGTATTCCTTCATGGAGATTTAGAGGAGGAGATCTATATGCATCAACCAGTGGGCTTCGAGGAACGAGGCAATGAGAGCCTCGTATGTCGCCTGCGCAAGAGTTTGTATGGCCTGAAGCAAGCTCCGCCATAGTGGTACATAAAGTTCGAGAACTTTATGGAGGAGAACGGTTTTCTCAAATGCGACACAGATCATTGCTGCTTCATCAAGAGATATGACGAATCTTATGTGATACTCTTGATTTATGTTGATGGCATGTTGATTGCAGGACCCGACTTGGCCCGCATTGAGGAACTCAAGAGGCGTCTCTCCGAGTACTTCGAGATGAAGGCTCTGGGTCCAGCAAATCAGATTTTGGGAATGAGGATCATCAGAGATAGATCAGCACGGAGACTGAGGTTGTCTCAGAAGGCCTATATTGAGAAGATTCTTAAAAAGTTCGGCATGAAGAAAGCTAAACCAGTGGGCTCGTCATTTGCAAGCCATTTCAAGCTATCGAAGACCCAAGCACCAGAGACTGCTGAAGAGCATGAGTTCATGGCCAACATACCATACGCATCTGTCGTCGGGAGTTTGATGTATGCGATGGTATGCACGAGGCCAGATATTACACAAGGAGTGGGAGTTGTGAGCCGCTTCATGAGCAATCCAGGGAAACAACACTGGGGTGCGGTCAAGTGGCTTCTACGTTACTTGAGAAGCTCGTCCGACCATTATCTTGAGTATGACGAGGCAGATTTGCAGCTAGAGGGCTTTTGTGATGCAGACTATGCCGGGGACATAGACTCGAGAAGGAGTACGAGCGACTACATCTTCATCTTGGGTGGTGGAGTGATAAGTTAGAGATCCAAGTTACAGGATATTATGGCTTTGTCGACAACCGAAGCCAAGTACGTGTCTGCAGCAGAGACAGTAAAGGAGTTGCTATGGTTGAAGGCTTTTCTTCTCGAGCTTGGAGTAAGCTTTGAGAAATACTTCATCCACTGCAACAGTCAGAGTGCCATTCACTTGTCAAAGAACGACGCATTCCATGCTCAGACCAAGCATGTTGACGTGAAGCACCATGCCATACGAAGATGGCAAAGCATGAATGAGTTCAAGCTTGTAAAGATTGATACGAGGTACAATTCAGCCGATATGCTGACCAAACTAGTTCCGCTAGAGAATGTGAGGTTGTGTGCAGCCTCATATGACATCCGTTGAGAATATTGAGGAACGTGCAAGACGCCAAAGATACAAAACATCCGGATGATGCAACCAAGAGTAGTGTGAAGATATGATTGATATTCAATCAAATCTTCAAGTGGGAGATTGTCAGCCGCAACCTTATTTGACCCAGCCAGCCAACCCCTGCCACCTTTGTTGACATTTGAGAATTCGGTGCCGATTTTTGAGAAAAATGGGAAAATGTGGCGGGTCCCACAATTATTTATTATTAGTGGCGGGTCCTACTAATAATATTTTATTTGTGCATAGTATTTCTCAAACACTATAAATAGAGCCCTAAACTCTTAAGGAAATCTCATCCCAGAAATAACTCCTCTCATAGAAGAGTAAGAGAGAAAATACAGAGAGATTGTGAGAGTTCTTGGAGTGTATCTGATCAAGAGAGGGTGTTCTCTTTGATCTATTCTTTTGGGATATAAAAGAATTTGGCGTCGTCGTTGCACCCTGGAGTAGCTCCGAAGGAGTAAACCACGTATATCTGTGAGTACTCCGGTTGATCTTGTGCCTTTATTTCTTGTATTGCGTCTCCGTTAGAGCCGTTCTTGTGGGTGTGTAACCTAACATTGGTCTTCCTGATCTGACCTATCTAATGGGTTAGTCATGTAGTTGGGCTTCCTAACATGATCTGTCTTAATTTGTTACTTGTTGGATCAGTAAAAGCTGAAACCTATATCGCACAGGTAGTGGTGCGTACACAGACACATGTGTGGATAAGGGATACGGAAAGTCTATAAAATGTAGTGTTGATAACCCTTGTGCCACTAAAATATTCTAGCAACATGTGCTCTAAATCCCATTGGATGTGGGATATGATGCTATCAATTGTCTGAATAACATTAGGACTTAGATGCGTGTGCAGAGTCTTTACAAGTCCAGGCTCAGGAATAAAGTATTAGCAGCTTTTTTTATCTTTATGAATGGCTAGGATTTAACCCATGATTAAGGGGTTAATTGAAAGGGTTTTTCTATTAGTAAAACATATTTTCTTTTGCTTTTGCCGTTATTGTCTCTGAGAAAAGAAAAAAGAAAAAAGAACAGAGTTTGAGGGTTTAAGTTTTTGGCCTTTGTGAGTTCTTGTAATCCTTATTTTCTCTTTCTATAGTGGAATCTCTCTCCGACACCATTGATGTGCCTAATTGGGTGAACCACATAAATTTCTATCAAGAAATTTGCGATTGCTTGTCATTTGTTCTCCTGTTTATTCTTCGCAATTATTTTAGCTCGATTGTGCACTTATTTTAACAAATCGATATCAAAGCTTCGGTTTTCAAATAGTTTTGTGCACATAGACTGTGAGATACAAGATTGAGAAGTTCGATCGTGATGTCAATGTCGGTCTTTGACAAGATGTAGGCTATTCTTGTTCAACAAGGATTATAGAAGGCTTTGGTAGAGAAACAAAAGGATGCCAACATTGATGATGACAGATGATGAAAAGTTTGAGATAGATAAAAAGATGTTAACATCAATCTAATTGTGCTTGTCGAACGAAGCTCTTTGGGAAGTCCAACACAAAAAGACCGCAGGGGGCCTATAGCTCAAATTAGAATCTTAGATTATGCATTTCAGGTTAATTTTGGTGATCAAGATGTCTAATCTTAGCTTTTTAGATATAATGAACATATTAATGAACTCTTTTGTATCACATGAACTATATTTTTCTCATATTCGTTTTATATCCACATGCATATCCGCTTAGATATCCGCATGTATATCCATATCCGAATCCGATTTTAGTGGATATGGATACGAATTTTCCTTACCGAGGTATATCTGTATTCATATCCGTACGTGAGATGAGTAAGTGAATATGGATATGATAAGTATCATATCCGAGCCATATCCGGGCCGAATGCACCCCTAATTGATAGAGACTAGATCATGTTCATACCAAGTGGGTTCTCTTGTCTGAACGTGATTGAGGAGATCACCGAATGTCTGGTTGGTGAGCACAAGTGTGGTCCAATTGTTACTTTTAGGAGCAGTTGGGTCCTGGGATCGTTGCAACTTTCAAGCGAGTAAATTTTGCTTTAATTTCAGTGATCTAGGATGCAAAAAGGTCCTACAGAAAAATAATTTTTTTTTAAATACAACTTACAAAAGTCATGAAAGTTTAATTCTACTTAACCTTACATTTTCCCTCTGTTTTAAGAAAAGTATCGTTATTTATATCAATCTACAACAGTTAGACCCTTGAAAATTCCAATCGAACTTACATCTAAAATAAATATCTGATGTTGAGAAGCATACCTTGCATTTAAGCTTGAACAAATGAAACTACATATTGCCCAAAAGTAGTGTTAACATCCTATAGAATATTTGTTGAAGAATTACAGTATTTGTTTTATCTGTAACTTCTTTCCCTTTTTATAATCCTGACTGATTCCTCAAACATAAAAGGGAGATATGGTTAAGCAACTAACTAGAAGATTTCTATTTCAGAGATATATGGATATTCAAGCAAACAGAAACGCTAGATCAAGCATCAATTACAGCCTTCAAGAAACTAAACTGCAGAAGGTAACAAATGAAATTATTAAATGGGGATCTTTTACAACCTCCAGAAAGCACGAGGGAGTCTGTGTGGCACATAGAAAGAGCATATTCTGCATTCTGTGTGTGCCCTTCCAATATCTGCAAGAAGATAACTTGCACTAAGCTGGAAGTGCACTTAAAACGTGAAAACAAACAATGATAATAATGAGAACCTAAGAAAAGATGCAGAAGTTTGCCCCAGGAGGTTCTTTAAGACATAAATAATTATCAACATACACAAGGCTTAAAAAAACTAAGTCGTAGAACACACCAAAGTGGGTTTAGATCCTGCAGCATCATGAACAGCATGATGATTGGGCTGAGCATCAATGTCCCAAATGAGTACCTGCATAAATTTTACGGATCTACATCAAAGTAGACTCATCGAATGCCTCGGCAATTGAGCAAATTTATGATTTGAGTTAAATTAATCTAACTGCAAAAAGACCAGGGGTACTTACTTTAGGACTGTGTGTATGTGTTGCCACTATGTTACTTTTCTTAGGAAGTTCTCTGATTCTACAGACCTAAAGCCATCAAACATCAGCCACAGATGAAACATTTATTGTCGAATACCTCTTGCACTGTGTTACCCCAATTCATAAGTAACAGCTTACATAACCACAAGCGGATAAACTAAAAGAGTCATCAGGTGGACAAAAAGAAGCCATTGAGTTCTGAAGATGTTATTTCTCTACGAACTATGAAAAGGGCTATGTAATGCATATTATTGTGTTAGAGAAGAGATAATCATTTATGACACAACACAATATTCATTACTCAAGTGTAACAAAAAATCACTATTCAAGTAGTTAGAAGCGCACTACATTAAACCTTCACAGAAGAAATAAATGGAGAAACTTCCTAGACAACCTAAGCAACTGGAGCTTATGCCATGCCATGTACTAGAAATTGAACCAGAAACAGGAGGTCCATATCTGAGGCCTGGCTAAGGAAACGAGTTGGAGGGGGCTTCAGCAAGTTAAATGTTCTAGTCTTGGCCATGGCCTTTGCTCAGCAAAGAGCCAAGAGGATAAAAGGTAAGCATTTGTATGAACATATATGGGACATAAAAAATCATTTCATAAAGCTATTAGAATTTTTCAACAAAAAGGTAGTCTCCCAAAGAGAATACCAATCACAAGAATAAGTGTATTGTCAATCAGCAATGATCACAGATGATATAAATTTCTTAAAATATATATCTTTGTACCTTTCCAGGATGTGCAATGGCTTTTTCCTTCTTCAGAAAGGGAGAACATGCTTCATTGAACTGCAAATAGCAAAGCAGTATTAGAAGGAGATGATCCCAAAAAACATATTGCATAGAATAAAATTTTAAAGTGATTGTTTAGCTAAATAATTTCACACAATATTATACAGTGTTGAAGTATCAGGTATCATGATGAAGCAGCCAAAATACTTTCGGGTCAAATGCAGCTAGGAAAAGTATTCATTTAAGCAAGAAACTACACAAATATCAGCACCTCTATAAGGCGGTACTTATATTAGAATTGCATTATGTTGTGAGAGAGAGTTGGTCTTATTGTTCAAGTCCCACATTGCTTGTGGGTTGATTACATATTAACTATCCTATTATAAATAAACCAATAGCAGAGAGACCAAAATTATCTCCTCTTACCCTATTCTCTCTAATTACTAAAATCACACATTAGTATTTGGCACTCAGTTTTTAATTCACACTAGGATGAACAATTAGAGCACAAATATTAAGTAACTCTTAGCACATTGTCATTCCAGAACAGAGTAGAGATTTAGCTTTAACTTAATCTAGACTCCTAGAGTATGTGAAAAAGTAACCTTGCAGAAAGTGAAAGCGTGAAAAATGAATTAATTACGTTTTGCGAAATGCTAAAGACACAAAAGGTATTGTAAATTAGATAGGGATTAGTTTTGTGGAAATTTGTGTCCCCGGGAGATAACGGAAGAAACTAAGTAGACTGCTAGAATGACATGTTCCCTTAAGCTGCTAAAAACCTACAGAGCTTCTCAATGTCAGGACAATCCAGATTCATAGAGAGCACTCAAAGGAACAAATAAATATGAGAAAGAAAGGTTGATGATTTCTTTAGCATGAAATATTACTAAATACTATCTGTCTCCTCTTCTGATATTATCCACTAGCCGTTAGCCTAGGAAGGAAAATGGAATATTGTTATGTGTTCTATGGTATTAGCTGCAGGTAGACTAACAAAGGCAATGATAAACAAACCTTCATGCCAGGAAGAGAAATGACGAGTGTGAAGCAGGCCATCGAGTTTCAGGAAAAATAATAAATATCTTCAGAATAAGAAACCAAAATGATGCTATAAAGCCTCTGCCACGAAAAGTCTAAAGCTGTATATGAGGTTGAGAGTTATAATTTTATAATCTGAGCGGAAGGGGTGGGTGTCTAGGCAAAGAAATCAAATAAATTTTAAGTTGTTTGAAACTGTTGATTCAAATTCTACAATCATATTTTTGACAACCATGGCACAATTTATTGCAATCTGGAACCTTTGTAGGCAGGCTAAGGTTATTTCATTGGACCCTGTCACAATTTATTCGGCTGACTACTCATTACATGCATGTTTGTGTGTTTGCTTGCACATTTATGAAATATTACTAATATAACTGCTATTATGACAACTAACAGAAGCTAAACAAAAACTTCACACTTACCTGCTGAACAATCTTCTAGTCTTCTAGTTACACTCTTCCACCAAAGTCTCAATGTTTGTGATCACTCAACAACCTTTTAGGATGTTAATACCAAAAATAAGTGATTATCCTATAGTAGGCTATAGGCTATACTATCTAAAGAAAATAGCAAAGAATACAAAAAATCAGAAAAAACATAATATATATATGTATACACACACACACACACACACATATATATCTATATATTTCTATATATACATATATATCTATGTATCTGTATATATACATATATATCTATGTATATGTATATATACATATGTATATGAATATATACATATACATATGTATATGGATATACATATATATACTATGTTTTTTTCTGATTTTTTGTATTCTTTGCTATTTTCTTTAGATAGTATAGCCTATAGCCTAATATATATATATATATATATATATATATATATATATATATATATATA
>BQKN01064618.1:390292-405709 GCA_022839385.1 Asparagus kiusianus
ATGAGTGGATAAGAATGAGCCATCTCAAAAGACCAAAGTTGGTCATTGACACCAAGGTCACCCATATTCCTCATATGTTTGTGTCTGTGTATGGGGATGCATGAGTACTTGCGTGCGTGCAAGGGTGTAGGTGTGGGTGCCTATGTGTGGGTGCCTGTGTGCGTGTGGTTGGGGTTGTGTATGAGTGGAGATGCGTGTGGTTGCGGGTGAGGGCGTGCTTGTGTGTGTGTGCGTAGGTGATGCGTGTGCACGCGAGTGTAGGTGCATGCCCGCAGGCGCATGCAGGCGTGTGTGTACTTGCACGTGTGCGCGTTTGTGCACCCGCAAAACATCTGTGTGCATGCCCGCGTATGTGTGTGTATGTCGCATAGTAATTTTGTCTTTCCATGAAGCTTCATTGTTAAATGCCAAAGCAGGGTTCAATATCTAAGTAATGAAAGAAGAAGGGAGACATTGTTGCACATCTGTGGGATTTCAAGCCATAAGTCATACTGTCATCAACACCATATAATCGCAATTTCATAAGGGGTCCCAACTCTAGATCTGTGAACAAAACGCCTACACAGTAATATACACATGTGTGCACACATGCAAACACACCTGGACAGTTAAACGTCAAAACTTGATTTGTTGATCTATCATCTATGGACAAAAAAAAACTTACACAGTAATACACACATGCGCGTGAAGACATGCAAATGCACATGGACATGCACACACCTCTTGTGAATGAAATCCCTAAGGTACCATGACAAATTACCATGTTTCCTATATATCTCTATCTAGAAGTGATGAATCAAGCAAAAGCACAAAAAACAAAAAAAGAATTTATGCTTATTTTTTAATCAAACTTTTTTCTCTGTCAATTGCAATCATATTGTGAGTGAATTTCTTCCCTTTATTTTCTTCTTCCAAGTGTGAGGGCGGTTCCTTTGATTTTTCCAAGAGCGAAGACATTTACATGGATTTTTCCAAGTAGGATGGCATTTTCGTTGTTTTTTACAAATGTGATGGAGTTTTCTTTTATTTTTCTAAGTGCAACAGCACTTCCAGAATTTTTTAAAATGTAGCCTAAGTAATTAGTGTCTTAAAATTTGATTAATGAAGAATTTTTTTTAATAAACATTAGGAAAATTAATTAAGGGTTTTTGGGAATTTCACCCCAACTCTTGTTTAACTGTCACGTTAATGTTTCAATAGCTAAAAGCCATTTGAAATTTTAGGCGGCACCTCCTCAATATAGGAATAAAACAGAAAAAATATACCATCTCATCCTCAACCAAACCCTCTGTGAGCTAGAGAAAGATTATGAAGGGAGAAACGAAGATCACGGCAACAAATCAGGATCCGAAGGTATAATCCACTTTCAAATTTCATAGTAAATCTTAGTAAATCGAATCAAAATAGAATGAGAGGATGATAACTTATTATGATTATGAAGTAAAAAAACTAGGGTTTGCAAAAGAAATTTTTATGTGTTTAAGATGCATGTGATGGACTGGAAAAAAATTACTAACCCTAGATCCGACAGGAGTCTTGCCGCCGGTGATCCTCTGTCGCCCTCCTACCGCCATGGCGAGAGAGAGAGCCTCAAACGATCCAGTTGAAGAGAGAGAGAGAGGAACAGAAGGAAAAAAAAAGAAAAAAGAAAGGAAGGATGAAGAAGAAGATCAGATATAAACAATATAAAGGGAGGAAATATTTATCAAGTCCCCCTAGGTTATTTTAACTTTGTAAATAAACTCTAATAGAGGAATCTAAGATCATATATGAACAAGATAATTACATATAGACCCCTGTTATTTGCTTTATTTATAAACAAGTCCAATCTGAAGAATAAAATATAACTTTTGGGCTGGATTAATTACCTATAACCCCCCGCCTTATCATAAGTTACCAATAAACCCATATATACCCTATTTATAGATTTTAATTGTTATTGATTATATATGAAATTATCGGCTCTAGATTATGTATTGATTAACCTATAATGTGTATTGTCATGAATTAATATTAATCTTGTATCTTATATTATAGGGATCTAGTTGATATCCAAGGGAGTAATATTTTGAAGAAGTCGTATCATCTAGATGTGAGTTCATTTCTCACTAGTATTTTTATAATATAAAATTGCATGAGTACATAGTACTATGTTTGAATGATCTTGTGCTCGAAAAGTAAATAGTCTATTATTTTTCATGTATATGAAAGTTAAATGATTTGATCTATTTCTGTTGTGGTGTATCCTATAATACAATGTTATTTTCGTACAAGATATGAAAAGGCAATTTGGTTTTATGTAAAAAATGAAAAGTGAATATGGTTTTTACGCGATCTCATATAATTATAGATATTGTTTTATTTGAAAGCTTTTGAAGAAAAAAAATCTTTTGATCACGTTTCGACAACTTAATGGATTCAAAGATTTTCTGTGACTTAATATTCGATAAAAATAAAGAAAAGTGAAATCCATAAACTGTTTTAACTAGGATGATGAGTTTTACCCTCGTCCACTTCAGTTGAAAATATTTGTAAATTATGATAAGCAAGGTATTTCTGATTTGACAAATAATTCTCGATGTTTTTAAATCCTCAGAAAGTCCACCATGGAATGTTATGTCTGTCATATGGTGAATGCACCTTTAATTGGCCCTTCTGTATTCGGTCCTTCTGTATTTGGCCCTTTTATAATTGACCCTTCTGAAATTTGTTATGGCTCCTCTGTATTTGGCCAGTAACCTATGGCAGTGATAGGTGCATTCGATTCTTAAAAATTATCTGTTATGTGACGTGTTTTTACGTATTCCCATGCTACTGGGTTATAATTCGTAGCCTTAGTGTGACCTATGAGGTAATATTCACATTCACGAATGACTCATCGAGATTTAGGATTCTAACAATTGACTGTGAAATTGAGAAAATAATAATCCTCTGGTTTTGTACAATTTAGTAGTTTTTTTTCTTTCTTAATGTTTACTTCGATTCAAAAAGGGTCTGATTCTAAAAAATATTACAGTATATTCAGTTGCAAATAAGAAAGAAAATATAACTGTTGCATTTTTTCTTGAAGATGACAATATTATGATTTTTGGATCGTATTTTGCTATTTTTGGATCTCTGGTGCAAAACTGATAATTCGTTATTTTTGGGAATTATTATTATTATTATTTTGTTAGTTATCTAGGAACTCTGGTGGGAAATATTCTCACTGAGTCCTAGCTCACCCCGTTGTTAAAATTTTCAGATTTGACGTAGCTGCATAACAGCCGAACTTTGGTTGTGACGCTTTGCTGAGAGGCGTTATATGAAAAGCCTCCTTTTTGGTGTTACATACAGTGGACAATGTGCTTTATTTAGTAAATTGCTTATAACGGTGAGCTTGTGGGTTGTAAATATCGATTATATACATATATATAGTTGCTCTGAACTTCTATCATCGGCAGGTTTATAAATATTTTGTGATAAACTATGTGATATGAAGTGTCAGCAATGTTGTAAATAGCGGCCAATAGCGGGGCTATAGCGGGTCACGGCCCTTCAGCGCTACGCGTAGGGGTTTCGTGACTGTATTAAGCGGGAAAAACCGCGATGCGTTCGAATAGCGCGTAAAAGCGCTCAAAAGCGGATGAAAGCGCTTTAAAGCGGCTAAAACCCGCTAAACCACTAAACCCGCTATCAAACGCGTTTAGTTTTTTCGCCCCCAACCCATCCCGAACCCGACTTGTTAAAAGGGGATAAAATCGGCCACGACGAATTTTCTCCGCAGCTCCGAACCCTAGCCGCCTCCTGTCATCTTCTCCGCAGCTCCGCTCTAATGATTTCTCATCTCCGCAGCTCCGATCCAGCGACTTCTCTTCTCCGCAGCTCTGCTCAAGTGACTTCTCTTCTCCGGAGCTCCGCTCCAGGCTCCAGCAACTCATTTCCGTAGCTCCGCTCCAGGCTCCAGCGAACAGCTCCGCTCCAAGCTCCAGCGACTTCATCATCTCCGCTCCAGTGCTCCAGCCCCAGCCTCCCTCTGCCGCTCCAAGCTCTAGCGACTTCATCACTTCCGACTTTCGACTTCCGACAAGCTTGAAGCTTCCCTCTGGTGTCATCTCCAGCTCTGTTGGTGATACGGGTGTATCTTCTCTTCCGAACTTAGTGACCATCATGAGAGTTTTGAGGATAGATGATTCTCATGATAACATGAGAATAGAGGTGTCAAACAGTACAATGGAACGCAGGAGGAAGCGTGGTACGAGACAACAAGCAGAAGAATCGAAGTATCCAGTTTTCAGTCTGTGAGTCGACTCTTCAGGTTGAGTCGACTCATGACTGTCATGAGTCGACTCATCGCTGGATTTTAAATTTTGTCTAGTTTCTGACGAGTCGACTCATCTCAGTCATGAGTCGACTCATCGATGGTTTCCTGGTTCGTTTGGGTTTCTGTTCACACGAATTCCTGTTGGTTTTGGGTCTGGTTATTTACCAGATTGTCATCCACGTTTGTATACCTATATAAGGGATTGTTTTAGGGTTTCTAAACATCTTTTAGATCAGAGAATTTAATCAAGAGAGATTAGATTCTAGATTGAGATTTGGAGAGCTTGTTCTTCAATTCTAAAGTGAGATTGTGAAGGAGAGATTATAATCTTTTGTTCTTCATAATCTAGAGAAGGTATTTTCCTTCGCCAAACTGAATTGTTCTTGTGTTTTGGTCGTCCTCTTCTCAATCCACCTTTTGATAATTCCGCGACCAAAGGGTGCTCGCACGGTGACTCGTATCAAGTTGGTATCAGAGCATCAGATTCAGTGAAGGGGCATCCTGTATATGGTCCTTACTCGATCATAGTACAAGGAGCTTGGCGAGATCCTTATTTCATTGAAAGGAGTCCAAGATTTAAGGAATGAGAAGATGGCTGAAGGAGATAATTCAGCGAGGATTGATGCATTGGAGAAGCAGATCGAGACGATAGGTTCGACTCTCATACAACTCGTCAGTCTTATCCATGGAGGTGGCAAACAAGGTGAATCTTCTTCGAAGAAAATTGTTGAGTCCGATGTGGAGAGGATAGATTCAGATTCCGACGAGGAGGAGGAGACCGTTAAGACTGCATTGCATCAAGGGGATAAGAATTCTTATCAGAACCTGAAGATTGACTTTAAGGTGGAGATTCATGTTTATGATGAGAGTGTTGACGTCGAGAGGCTTGATGACTGGATCGAGCAGATGGAGACGTATTTTACTCTTTATGACTATTCGTCAAAAGAGAAGATTGTGTTCGCGACTTTGAAGCTTTCAGGACACGCGTTGACGTAAAAATACTACTGCAAGCAAGAGAAGAAGACGGTATCATGAAACAAGTTTAAGGAGTTACTGAGGAAGCAGTTCTACCCGGTGGGATTCATTGAAGAACGTTGGTACAAGTGGTACGGCTTGCGCCAAAGGGTCAATCAAACCGTTTAAGAATACACCACGGAGTTCCAGCAGCAGGTGATGGTCCTCAACATTGCGACAGTGGAATATTCCGTGTTTATGAAGTATGTGACGGGATTGAGCGATCACATCCGAAAGGAGATGAGGCTATTCACGGTGGAATCAATTGCAGAGGCGAGCATGAAGACAATTGTCATCGAGGGCAAGCAAAAGAAGGACAACGAGGCTAAGGGAGACTCCAAACAGACGGGAGGCGAGTCTAGTGGTTCTCAATCTAAGGAGGAGAAAAAGAAGGGTGATCCGGGAAAAACAGGACTGATTTGTAATCAATGCGAGAAGACAGGACACGAAGCTGATCGATGCTGGGAGAAGTATCCACATCTGAAGCTAAGAAGGTTGCAGAGAAAGAAGGAGAAAAAGACATACATGATAGCTCAAGATCCGAAAAAAGTCCCGGAGATGACAGAGCCCAACAACAGTCTCAACCTTATGGCGAGGAAGCAGACCACGAAAGAAGACGACGATCCGAGAGAGCAACTCTTTGTTCTTAGGTTGCAAGTGAAGACCAGTTGGGTCTGAAGACAGTCAAATATCCGAAGCCTTATCCATTGGGGTGGATTCAGAAGAAGGAGAAACTGAGTGTAGTTAATCAATGCACTGTCAGATTTAGGCTCCACGAGTCGTATATTAACGAGATCACGTGCGACGTCGTTCCATTGGATGTTTGTCAGATTATACTGGACAATCCGTACTTATAGGATAGATATGCGATCTACGAGAGACGGGCTCAGAAGTACACCTTCACTAAGGATGGTGTAAAGTTTATATTTCGTTCGGCATCTCTTTCGAAGGAGACAAACTTAGGGACGGTGACGCGAACGAAGAGACTAGTGAATGCAAGCAAGAAGTTTGTCTCGATGTGCATTAGACTTCCAGAAAAACCATCGACAAAGTATTGCAACTTAGAGCGAACGGTGACTATGACGAGACGCGGGACGAATGAGTTATTTCCGATCGAACGTCGAGACCGGATTCCTAGCAAAGTCAAGTGGTGCAGAAAAGATGGAGGAGCTCAAGAGTTTCCTCAGCAAAAGTTCTAACTTGAATGGGACTTCAAGTTCTTAAAGTGGGGACCCATGATACGGGTGTATCTTCTCTTCGGAACTTAGTGACCCTCATGGGAGCTTGAGAATAGCGGACAAATTTTTAAAACCATCCGTTTTGGGTATTTAATTGCAAAAAACGATCCATTTCATTCTTAATTATAAAAACCGACCCAGTTGGTTGAAACTGGGTCGGTTTTTGAAAATTTTTTTTCTCAAACTTCACGGGAGTTAAACTCCCGTGAAGTTTTGTTATGAGAAAAAACTTCACGGGAGTTCAACTTCCGTGAAGTTTCCCAAAAAAAGTTAAAAAACCGACCTGTTTTCAGCCCCTGGCTGAAAACAGGTCGGTTTTTATAATTAAGAGTGAAATAGGTCGTTTTTTGCAATTAAATACCTAAAACGGATGGTTTTAAAAATTTGTCCTGAGAATAGCATGAGAATAGATATGTTAAACAGTACAAGGGAACGCAGGAGAAAGCGTGAAACGAGACGACGAGCAGAAAAATCGAAGTATCCAGTTTTTAGTCTGTGAGTCGACTTATCTCAGTCATGAGTCGACTCATCAGGTTGAGTCGCCTCGACTCATCAGGTTGAGTCGACTCATGACTGTCATGAGTAGACTCATCGCTGGATTTTGAGTTTTGTCCAGTTTCTGACGAGTCGACTCATCTCAGTCATGAGTCGACTCATCGATGGTTTCCTGGTTCGTTTGGGTTTCTGTTCACACGAATTCCTGTTAGTTTTGGGTCTGGTTATTTACCAGATTACCATCCACGTTTGTACACCTATATAAGGGATTGTTTTAGGATTTCTAAACATCTTTTAGATCAGAGAGTTTAATCAAGAGAGATTAGATTCTAGATTGAGATTTGGAGAGCTTGTTCTTCAATTTTAGAGTGAGATTGTGAGAGAGAGATTATAATCTTTTGTTCTTCATAATCCAGAAAAGATATTTTACTTCGCCAAACTGAATTGTTCTTATGTTTTGGTCGTCCTCTTCTCAACCCACCTTTTGATAATTCCGCGACCAAAGGGTGCTCGCACGGCGACTCGTATCAGTTGGCTAGATCTGCAACAGAGGAAAAGGTATAAAATCTCATCTAAACCTTCTTTTTTATCCAATTTCATCTTTTTTTATCCAATTTCTGTCTTCCCTTTCAATGAAGTACAATTTCTGTTTATTATGGGTTCCTAAATGAACACTGGGCTGCTGGGCATATACCAGCATACATATTTTTGTATGGTTATTTGGAAATAGCTCTATTGTGGGTTCTTTTGTTCTCTGTTGTCGGTTATTTGGAAATAGCTCTGCTAGACAATTTTGTGCTATACAGTTGCTAATGCTTTGGGATAAAATATCCTGGTCTCTTAATTCCATATGTAAACCCTCTCTATTATGAATTAATACTTATATAATAGATATTGATGAATCTTGGTATTTTAAAAGTGAAATTCTCTATGATATTTAACAATTCTTCCCACTGAAAGTTGGTGTTTCCATCTTTATTAGACATGGCACGTTAGTACACGTGTCTTGGACTCTTGTTTGATATTTACAGATGTTTAACCTTTACTCACATGAAAATATACGTGAAATAATTTAGGTCACTGAAATTAATAGTTGTATGATGATACTATTCAATGATTTTTTTTTTTTTTTTTGTTGAGCTTTTTTATATCAGAGACTTGAAAGTTGAAGAAGGACAACTAACAGTCTTTTGGATAAACAGGTACGTTTTTTCATTCTTTAATCTTTATAATTATAGTATGTTGTTAATATTATGTAATTATCGCACATCTATTTCATGTATAGGCATCATGTATGCGTTTATAGGATTTTTAGATTTTTATATGATTTTTCTTATTATTTAGAATATTTAAATATATTAATATTTGACCGCTATTTGACTGTGCGCTATTTTGCCGCAATGGCCCGCAGTAGCCTAAGCGGTACCTCGCCGCAACGCGACGCGATCCGCTATCAACAACCTTGAGTGTCAGGCTTGACTCGTGTATATGAAACTGTCGCGTAACCTGCATTTATGAATTTCCGCTGCAGTTTCGGTGCATGACATATATAATATAGATAAGTTAATAACCAAATTTGGGCACTATACAGCTTTCAGATTCTCAATCTTTCAAGTGTAAGGGTATTTGCATTGATTTTTCCAAGAGTCGAGACATTTACATGGATTTTTCCAAGTGCGATGGCATTTTCGTTGTTTTTTGTAAGTGTGATAGAGTTTTCTTTCATTTTTCTAAGTGTAAGAGCACTTTCGAAATTTTTTAAAATGTGAGAACCAAAAAGGGCTTCTACTAAATATATAATATTGATAAGTTAATAACCAAATTCAGGCACGATTTAACTTTCAGATTCTCAATCTTCGTTGTCATATACAATGATCAGGTATTAGGAAAAACGCATACACATCAGTAACATAAAACGAACAGCCTACTCCAAGACACCATGTTTAGTTACCAACTTACCATAACATAGCAGCAACACTAAACAATTAAATATTCAAAATACATTTAAAATATTCTGTCAGAGAGATGCTGAATTTGCAAACTAGATCCTAGTACTGTTGTGTTGCTGTAAAACAAAGATAGCTTCAACGTTATTATCTGAAAAGAGACAAAATACTTCTAAATGAAATAGAGCAAAAAATCATGCTATTCAAAGATTTAGAATTTCCAAATGGGAGGTGAATTACTAATAGTTCCACCAAAAAGCAAATAGTTCAGGCACTGAAATTACTGAGAACCCATGTCAATTAAAGTTAATAACACATGCAATCACAAGATCTCAGCTTGCAATCCTGTAGACCAACTAAAGAACTGTGGGACTCCAGTAACAAATAGTTTATGTAAACTAACCTGTGACAAGTGATCTGCTGCCGCAACTCTTGATTTAAACACTTCAACATTTGCAACGACAAGAGTATTAGGCACTTTACCATCAGTCTGGGAGCATTATGACCAAGAGATTAATAATAGCTCAAAACAATAAGCTGATTTGAAAAGAAGTATTCATGTATCTAATTCAAAAATATCCTGGATAAGATCTTTGGTCTAGTTGTAAAAATACTATGCGGTATAAAACAAAATATATCAATTTGCTTAACTGTGGCCAGAATATGATGCATACCCATTAGAGTGTTACCACAAAATCCAGAGAAAATCAAGAAAAGAATCATACCACGAGTTAAAACTAGCTGATATCTACATTTCAACACAAAAGAGACACTAGAGAAATGAGCATTTTAGACGACCTGAATATGAGAATTGCCCTGACATGATAAGAGGACCATAAATCAAATTCAAGTCAGTGACCACAAGTCCCAAACCAAGTGACATCACATTTGCCGTCATATTTTAATTACCACATAAAATTGAACAGAAGATGTGCTTCAGCAGCTAGTTGAAGAAATAACCTATAAATCATACGCAATATTGCAAACCTGAATTTTATACAATTGTAAGATTGCCTTCCCAGATGATTGAAGCTTCAAAATTTCACCTTTTTCTTTGTATGATTGAAATTAAATCACTAGAGCAATCTAACTCTCTGACACTCAAATAATGAATAGCTGCTTGTAATATTAGTTAGTCATTACTGTGATGCTAAATAAATAGAAAAGTAGATTGAAATGTTATGGATATTATATGGTCAAAAAATTAAGCTCAAAATCAATTAAAGAAATATAAAGGTAACTCTTCTTCTCTGCTAAATGTCCATCAACTGTCTTAAAAAGTTTATAAACATTCAGGTAGCCTTGCTCCTCTAAAACAAACTAATTGTACCATTTTTAGCCTTTTATGATTACTCTCTCAAAGTTTTTTATATGACCAATTAAATTGCTATTGGATATAATTTGTTGCATATCTGTTTGCAAACTCTGCCAAACCTCAAAGTATTAGTATCAGGTCTGTAGCTCTCTTATTTTAACTCTCTTGATAAACATTCTTTTTTTAACTTTCTAATTTTTAAACAATAACTATGCTCCTAGGGGATCTTTTAGCCTTCACTGTTAACTTTAACATTATCTCACCCACTATTCTCATCTTCCTCGCGTGAGAAAGCTTGACATACAAGTTCACATATGCACGCACACTCACATGCACACACACAGAGCTAAAGTTTCTAAAAATGAAGTCTTAGCCTTTTTAATACATTCGTTTTCTCTAACTTATGCACGAAGGTTGACTAGTCTTGTAGATATTTTACTAGTGCTACATGTTATCACAAATTGAGCCCTTGGGAGTCAGTGAAAACATGCTATGAGCTGACCGACTCTAGCTCAAAAGAATAAACTTAAAGGTACAAACTTACTAAAGTTGCCAACATGTACAATTTTGATGGATATGAATCATTAGAAAATCTCCCATTCATGTTCATGATCTCATAGAAACTCATGGGCCTTCAATCCAACAACTGCAGGATCATTTGACCTGACTCTCTCATGCGTATAATCTGGACTTAGATACCAGTTGTTAGACAAAAGGTCTAAAAGTACCCTCCCTGACTCAACTAATGAAGGCATGTAATTCGTTGAGATTAAACTTATAGCCTATGAAGCACGGATACTCCCCAGAGACCACGAATCCGTGTCTGACACGAATCAAACACGGATTCGTGCACGACACGTGCAAGACACGTGTCGGACACGGTCAATCCGTGTCCGACACGGGTCAACGGGTCAACTGAAGGGGATACGGTTAAAAAAAGTTGGACACGGCTTGGATTTGTTAAAACAATAAAATACAAAACCCGTAACCAAAACCCAAACCCAAAAGGGAACCCTAATATTTTCACTTCACTCACCTGACTCTCGACGTCGCCTCGTCTAGCGATCGCGTCTTCTCTGAAGCTCGTCGTCGTCACTTCACTCACCTGACTCTCGATGCCGCCTCGTCCAGCGATCGTGTCTTCTCCGAAGCTCGTCGTCGTCGATCTCCTCCACCCAAAGCTCGTCGTCGTCGATCTCCTCCACTCGCCGCTGCTAGGTGAGATCTCTAACTTGTCGTCGTCGATCTCGTCCAGCCGAAGAACTGATTCTCTTTCTCCTCTCTCTTAATATTTTCGTCTCTCTCTCAATTTCTCCATCTCTCTCAATCTCACCCTCTCGTTCTCTCTTATCTCAGTCCCTCTCTCAATCTCTCTCTCTCTCTTAACTTATTTTTCTCTCTTATCTCCGTACCTCTCTCTCTGTCTCTCTCTCAATCTCTATTTCTCTCTCTCTTAACTTATTTTTTTTAAAGACTTACCTTTTTTGTTTATTTTTTTAAAGACTTACCTTTTTTGTTTATGCAGCTTTGTGCTACTACTGATTTGTGAGCAACTGAGCAAGTCACTGACTCACTTCATTTGGTATTTTGTTTTTTTTTAATTTTAATTTTAATTTTAATTTTAGTTTCAATTACAGTTTTAATTTCTTAACATATTAATATATTTTCCAATTTCAATTTTATTTTTTAACACAAATAAATTATTAACATTACACAAATGAATTATGAATATTAAGATTTTAATTTGTTATGGGCCTATGGCAATGAATAATTTGTTAGTCAATAATTTGTTAGTCAATAATTTTGTTAGTCAAAAAATTATTACACAAATGAATTATTTGTTAGGCAATGAATTATTTGTTAGACAATGAATTATTACACAAATGAATTATTTGTTAGTTAATGAATTATTACGCAAAGGCCATTTACACGCACCATGCGTAAGGCGCACAACGATACGCGCATCTCACTGAATTAAGGCGCACAACTCAAACTAATATTTCTAACATAAGACAAAGAAGCATATAAGCAACATGTTTATAAATTATCACATAAAAAAATCAAGAAATATAATTTCACTGACTAACTCACGAAAAAGTCTTAATTAGTATGCATAACATAGAGAAGTTCATAAGTTTCCACAAATCACAATGCAAGATAATCTCCAACATAAGCAAAAGTCTATGAAACAAAACAAGCAAGTAACAAATAAGAAATATGTATTTTTATTTAAAATATGATATATGTATTTTAATTAATAATTAAGTGATTAAAAGACATGATTGTTCATAATTTTCTAGTTAGCATTCTTAATTGCTATTTGCTAGTTAGCATGAAAAGATAGAGAATAGAGGTAACAATTACATGTTCATAATTTTTTAGTTAGCATGCTAATTAGAGAAGAAAGTTACAATTAGCAAATAAATATACTAAATTACTAATTATTGTTTCCTTTTTATAGGTTAAACATGAAAAGATGAAGAATGGATTAACAACTAGCAATAAAGAGTCTATTACATGATGTAAATAAGTAATATATAAATTATTTAAAAAACAGAAGAAATAGTCTATTACATGACGCAGGTGTCAAGCGCGTGTGAGGCGCATGCGAGGCGCACACAAGTGCGTGCAGCGTCCCGCCTCTGGTGCGGGGCGCAATTGCCCCAACCTGCAGCGCCCCACGCCCGGGACGCGCGTCTCGATAATAATGCACAAATGAATTATTACACAAATGAATATACATATTTAATGAATGAATTATGGATATTTATTTTGGCAATTGTGTTAGAAAATTTGATTGATCCTTCATCCTTACTCATTGTTGCTTAACTCTAAGTATAATCTGTAAAAGGAAAAACAAAGTCGGTGAGCAACAACTTATTAATTAGTATAATTAGAAAAAAGAGCTTAAATAGTAATTAGCATGCTAACTAATAAATTATAAACATGTAAATATTTAATTGTTAATCACTTAATTCTTAATTAAAAAACATATTTCATATTTTAAATAAAAATACAGATTTATTGCATTGTAATTTGTACTTGTTGTTTATACTAAATTGAGATTTAGGTATTACGTTCCATATTGATATATGTTATGGTTTAATATATAATTAGTAGTTGTTCATTGTTGTTTATAGCAATGGAAGCAGAAGGTAGTTCTGGTGCACAGCCTGTTCAAAATGATCACACTCCTTTGTGGAAGTATGTCATGAAGTTGGAGAAGATGGGTAAAGGAGGGAGAATTAGCAATGGATGTGTAGTTATTACAATAAAGTATTTACATCCTCCTACTCAAGGGTCAAAGCCCATCTAATGCGGATTAGTGGGCAATGAATTAAAATGTGCAAAGGTGTTAAGTCGCACAATATAAGAAACATGCAAACTGATATGGATCAAACAGAAACAAGGGTGAGGGCTTCTATGCCTAGGACAGCGACGTTGCCAGGTTCTTCCGCGTCAAGTGCAGCAATAGGAAGACAAAGCATGCCTTCTCGTCCAAGTGAGCCAAAGAGGAGGAGGGGAGTCACCACCATTGAACATGCCTTCAATACAGGGGCAAGAGATGAATTTGATTCAATGATTGTAAGGATGTTCTATACCGGTGGGCTGTCATTTAATTTGGTAAGAAATCCTTATTTCTCCAAGATGATCACATATTATGCCGCGAGCAATTCAATTGTCGGTTACAAACCTCTGGGTTATAATTCTTTGAGGACCACTCTTTTGCAACGTGAGAAGGCTCACGTAGAGAGGTTATTAGAGCCCATCAGGGACACATTGAAGCAGAATGGGGTCTCTATTTACAATGATGGCTGGGCAGATGCACAGAGGAGACCACTGATAAATTTCATTGCGGTTTCTCAGAAAATGAGCCAATGTTATTGCACTGCGTGAATGCCGAGGGAGAGCAGAAGAATAAATATTTTATTGCAGAGAAGCTTGACATTTGCATTAGAGAGGTGGGACCTTAAAATGTGATCCAAATCATTACTGATAACGCTTCGGCATGCAAGGCCGCAAGGGCAATTGTGGATATGATTTGGCTCACCAATACCGACAAGCTCAGCCTTCATTTAGTATATGATATGTGGGATAGAATGATTAAGAAGGTGAAGGTTGTTTTTTATAGACATGAGAGCAAAAGAGAAAATGATCTCTCCTCATTTTATGATGTCGTACACAAATCTTGGAGGATAGATGGAATAAGAGCAACACGCCACTGCAGTGCTTGGCGCACTCTTTGAATCCAATGTAATATTTTAGATTATGTTATTAATTCATTATTTTTTAAGTGATTATTTTTATTAATAATGTCTAATTCAATGTTAAACTTTAATAGATATTATCACGAAACATGGCTTAATGAGAATATACATCGGCAAGCACCTCATCAAGATGAAGAGATCTCTTCAGAAAGGTCCAAGTGTTTGAGGAGATATTATCCTAATGCCGATGAACGGAGGGCAGTTAACTTGGAATAAGTTATATACAACCTTACTAAAGCTCCCAACGTGTACAATTTTGATGCATATGAATCTTAGAAAATCTCCCCCTTCATGTTCGTGCTCCCATAGAAACTCATGGGCCTTCACTGCAGGATCATTTCACCTGACTCTCCCATGGGCATAACCTGGACTTAGATACCAATTGTTATACAAATTGGTCCAAAAGTCACGTCTTAACTAACGAAGGCATGTAATTCATTGAGACTCAATCTGACCTAAGGCCTAAACTGATGGATCTAGATCCAACTTGATTGTTATGTCATTCACTCTAAGTGTGGGTATATTTTAATTACATGAATGCTTAACACTACACTAGCAATCTTTGCAAACCTCCTTGCATTTGATTATTTCTGACTCCCTTCTTCCAATTTCCCGCATCAATTCATACACTACTATGGCTCTATCCTTAAAATGTACAAATTACTTAACCTCAACTTGTCACCATCTAGTTCCTGGTCTTGTAATCAAGCTCCATACAAAATTCTGGTCAACCTTGATTATTCATGATTTACAATTTTGCATGATAGCCTATGTATCCTCCAAATTAGGGGAAAATATAACTGACCATTTCTTTGTCAAATTCAAAAGATTCTGCTCG
>BQKN01064618.1:408257-429400 GCA_022839385.1 Asparagus kiusianus
AGAACCCTAAAATCTACAATCTATATTCTAAACTAAACACTAGAATCTACAATATTCTAAAAGTAGAGCATTCTCGTAGCCATTCTTGAAAACCCCCAACAAACCAAGAATCCGCCAACATTTCCGGACGAAACCCCCACAAAACTCATCCAAAACCCTAAAATGCACTAGATTTCTTGAATAAACCCTAGAAAAAGAGGAGAGAGAGAGAGAGTACTGGCAGCAGGGAGAAGGCCGATCATGCCGGTGCTCGTCGAACCGCTCGTAGAGTATCGGAACTTGAGCCTTCCAACGCTCGTACGTCGGCGACGATGATCTCTTCTTCATGTTTTTTTTTTCCTTTTCCTTTTTATTTCTGGGGATTTTTTGAATTGAGAGGGAGGAAGGAGAAGATGATCAGAAGAGTGATGAAGAGAAAAAGAAGCGGGCTCTCGTCGATGACATCAAAATACGGGATTTATGTGTCCCCGTGGAAAGTGGCGGGCTCATGTGTCGCAAGCCCACATGGTACCTCTGGCAAAGGCCGAAGCCCATGCGCAATCGGGTCGGGTCCTTTCCCTTGACACCGATCGAACCAACCCAATTTTGACGGTTCCGTTTGGTTGTGAAAAACTTCGATGGGGCTTAATTTTGAAAATTTTGAAACTTAAATAAATTATAATCAAACCGACTAATCTCAACGTAGTTGCCAATTATGTGAAAAGAGAAGTTATACTATTATTTTTATATATCTTAAATAATTAAGGTTCCATTTTTGTTTGTAAAATAGTTAATTTGACGAGTTCGCTCTTTAACTTGAGATATGTGATGACCGATAGGTTTGAAAAAGTAAAGAGCGTTATCTTTTAAATAAAAATTATCTAACTTGACATATTTATGCACAAACTGGTCAGACCAGACCAGACCAAACCAAAGCGGACCAACTTGATTTTGTTAGGTTTGATCTTGAATCTAATTCTGTTCGAATTTGGTTTGATGAAAAATAGCCAAAACTAACTAAAATTGTCGTTTGTACATCCCTAGTAACAGCCCATAAGATGATAACAATATTTATCAGCAAGAAGGAGGAGGTAAATCTCAGAAAAACTTCTCATGTTTGGGCATTTCTCATATAACCCTTAACTTTTAATAGGTCACAAAATACTCCTTAAGTTTTGGGGTTCTCATAAAAACCCTTATTAACTATCGATATTTATCAATAAACTTCACTAATTGAGATCTCAATATGCTTCGTCTTTTTATATGAAAGAGGTAGTGGAACCCCTTTTAACTAATAAAGAAAAAGAATCACTAACTGTAATTTTTTTTTTTTGAAAAGGCATGTAGGATGACTTAACCAGCCAAGTCCTCAACAACACTCTGTCTCAAAAACAAAGGGACAGAAACGAACCAAAAACAAGAGGACAAACAGTCAACCGACTTAGCTAGGGAATGAGCAACACCATTACTAGTGCGTCTTACATAAGAAACTTTAGAGCAGCCAATAATAGTCAGACCAGCGCGAACTTCATCTGCAATAGGAGCCAAGGAAGCAAAAGGAGAAGGAGAGTCCACCAATGAGACAACCTTTAGACAGTCAATTTCCACCACCGAAATCCTCCAGTTCATACGCTGAACAAAGCGAATGTCTTCCAAGACAGTCAACAGCTCCGCATGATCCACAAAACATTAACCCCTGATCCCCATAGAGTAGCAACCAATCACATGTCCATGGTGATCCCGAATAACACCTCTCAAACCAGCAATATCTCCTTCCAAATGAACAGCAGTATCTGTGTTGAGCTTCAGCAAACCAGGAGTAGGGGGATACCAAGCAGAAGGCCATTTGGAAGGGGTGACAATGTCACGGGAGAGACCTCTAATTCTATCCCCTTCCTCCACAAAACAGAGAATCCGAGTTACCAAGACCGAGGCCTCTCTAACACCACCATCATGAGAGCGCATATTCCTTTCCCCCCATATAAACTACATGGTTGTGAAAGCTAAAGCTAGAGAGTCCCCAGGGAAAACAGAAGTGAGATGGAAAAGGAAATCACCACAAGACGTGCCTCGAAAACTATTAATCACTTCCCAAAGATCTAAGGACTCCCACACTAAACGAGCAAAGGAGCAGACGATGAAGATGTGAAGGGTGGTCTCAAAGGCAGCAGAGCAAAGGTGGCAACTAGAGGGCACAGAGATCCCCCTACGAGATAAAGTAGCTTAGGTGGGGAGAGCATCATAGAACAGACATCAAAGGAACACTCTAATCTTTAGTGGGATCTCCGCATGCCAGATCAAGGACCACCACTTCGCTACCCTAGAATCTGAGGTGGAAGCAGTATCAGACATAGTGTGGAGAAGAAGTCGGTATCCGCTCTTGACTGTGTAGCACACCTTCTCCTCATAATGCCAAATGAGTCTATCAAGGACAGGAGAAGGCGGCAGTGTGATAAATGAAATGTCCTCCCGATCTACCTACCAAAAGGAGGTAGCAATCAGCTCATGATTCTAAGTACATGAAACAGAAATCAACTCAGCCACCCTTCTGGAAGGGTCGATCGGAGAAGTGATTAGCCTGAAAGAAAAGGGTCTTGGGATCCATGGGTAAGCACTGATAGAGACACTCTGACCATCACCTATCCTCCATCTCAAATCTCGAGCTAGGAGCTCTCTCCCCTAGATAATGCTTCGCTATAAATAAGAGCAGTCAGGGCCGACACCAGCTAAAAGGAAGTCCGAGTCCCTAAAATACTTTCTCTTCAAAACCCTACTAGCTAGAGAAGAAGGGTCATGAATGATTCTCCATGCCTGCTTAGCCACCAATACCAGATTAAATATCTGTAGATCTCTAAAGCCTAGAACACCCTCTGACTTTGCACGACACACATTCTGCTACCTAATCTAGTGAATCTTTCTCTCACCAGAAGTTGATCCCTACTAGAATCTCATAATGATAGACTCAATCTCCCTGCACAAAGAAATTAGAATGCAAAAGATACTCATCACATAGCATGGAATCGCCTGCATAGCTTTCACCATAACCTCTCGCCCCCCAGCTGAGAAAAGAGCTCTCCTCCAAGCTTGGACTCTTTTCCAAATTGAGTCTCTGATTAAAGCAAAAGTCTGACGACGGCTTCTTCCAACCACCGAAGGGAGGTCTAAGTACTGATCATGTGATTGAGCCCTATCAAGCCCCAATACAGAGAAAATAGAAGCCCTAGTATCCTCATCTACACAGGGGCTAAAGGTGATGGCAGACTTCTAGAAGTTGACTTTCTGACCGGTTACAGCCTCATATAGTAGCAGAGTACTCTGGACAGTCTGTGTAGCGGCCTGGGAAGCCTGAATAAAAATCAAAGAGTCATCTGCAAAGAACAAGTGAGAAATCCTTAGCCCCGACTGGGAACAAGATAACTCTCTGATGCACATGTTCTCCTCCTGTCTGATGATCAGTGCCGAGAGAGCTTCCGTGTAGAGAAGAAACAAATATGGAGATAGTGGGCATCCTTGTCGCAGACCACGAGTAGGAGTGACCTGGCCCACAATCTGCCTATTGAGGCAAAAAGAGAGTGAGGAAGTAGAGATACAGTCCAAGATGAGATGCCTCCAATGATCTAGAAATCGCATGACCTGAAGGGCCTTGTCAATAAACCACCATTCTACTCCATCATATGCCTGACTCATATCCAATTTCAATGTCATATGGCCAGACTGACCCCGTCTCCTTTTTTGCAATGTGTGGAGAAGTTCAAAAGCAACAATTACATTGTTCTGAATTGATCTCTCTAGGACAAAGGCACTCTAAAAGTATCCGATCAATCCGCTAAGAACTCGCTTCATCCTATTAGCATTGATTTTCGTGACAATATTGTAGACCATATTACATAGACCAATGGGTCTAAAATCTACCACAGTCTCAGGTGAATCCTTTTTTAGGATGAGAACCACATTGTTTTTATTCCAAGACCTGATAAACGAGCCTCCATTTAGAATCTTCAAACATGCAGCCGAAATATCTGGGCCAATAACAGACAATTGAGACTAAAAAAAGGATGCATGGAAGCCATCTGGGTCGGGTGCCTTAGAAGGGCCCATAGATCGAAGAGCACCTCATACTTCATCACCTGTAAAAAAGCTCAGAAATGATCCGGAGGTCATCCACTGAAAGATTAGAAGAGATAGCACCACCCACCTCAGCCAAAACCTCCTCTGAAGGAGTGAAAGAAGAAAATAGTTCTGAGAAATACTCCTCAATAAGCGTTGCAATTCCCACCTGATCCTCCACCCAAGTACCATTAGGATGACGTAGATGGCTAATGAAGTACTTCCTGCTCCTAGTGAAAGCTCTAATATGGAAGAATTTAGTGTTACGGTCCTCGTCTCGGAGCCAATCAACCCTAGCTCGCTGTCGCTAGAAGCTCTCTTCCCTATACTCAAGAACCTCCCTCTCCTTCTAAGGTCTTCAAATCTCAGCCATACGATCACTCACATCAGGAGAAGAGTAGAGAGACTAGAGCTTTCACTGAATAACTGATAATTTGTGCCTTCATCTACCAAAATGCTCTTTGCTCCAACTACAGAGATTTGTAGCATAATACCCTAGCTTCTGACAAACTGATTCACATAGACCCTGTTGTGTGGAGATCCCAGGCTAGACCCTGCTAATAACATCACTCAAATCATCCTCTTTGAGCCAGAAGGCTTCAAAGCGGAAGGGACAACCATGCCTAACTGGAAGGGGGCGAGGAGCAGCAAAATATAACATAATAGGTCGATGGTCAGAAACAGAGAAATCCAAGTAGTGTACCTCAGCAGTGGGAAATATGTCACGCCAGCCAGAGTCAGCTACCATCCTGTCCAAGCACTCCTGGATATGAGATGTACCAGTCTGACGGTTATTCCAAGTGAAGGTGTGCCCGCAATACCCCAGATCAAGTAGCTCATAATGCAGAAGAACATTCTGGAAATCTAGCATTCTCGAAACATGCACCTGTCTACCACCCAGCTTCTCCCCTAGTCTCGTGATGGCATTAAAGTCACCTCCACATAACCATGAGTCAGAGGAAAGACCCCTCAACCGTCTCAACAGATCCCAGGACTGGTACCGTAAGTATTTCTAAGAATGGCCATAAAACCCGGTGAATCGCCAATTCCTTCCCGCTGAGTCAACAACTAATGCGTCAATGTGCCCCAGAGAAAAAGAATGAATAGTCACATCCATGTCATTGCTCCATAATAACATGAGTCCACCACTTCTGCCTCTACTATCTACCACAAAGCAATTCTGGAAACCCAACTGAGATCCCATTATCTGTGCCCACCTACCAGAAAGTCTAGTCTCCAAAAGAAAGACTAGACTTGGGGAATGAGTTCGCATCAATCTGTGAAAAGCAGTTAACGTTTCAGGGTTCCCCAGTCCCTAAACGTTCCAACAAAAGCAACACATGGCTCCTGGCACCCCTGGCCACCAGGGTGCGCCTCAACAAGAGTAGAATCTGGACTGGAAATCACTAATCATGCCCTCTTCTCATGTACATCCGGAGGATCCTTCAAAGAATCTTTCCTGTGTTTTCCTCCTTTCTCTTTCTGTTTGGAGCCCTGCTGCCTAGACCCTCTAGTAAGCCTCTTCCAGATCGATATAGCCCGCTTTCCGGAGATGGATGTGGAAACTGTAACGTCATGAAAATCAGAGCCAACGCCGATATCCATGGGCAAGGGTACAGGAGGGGTTTCACACCTCACCATGACTGGAATGATATGTAGTGGAGCACTACCACGTGAATCATCATCCTGAGTATCATCTGAGACCACTGTTTGGTGAAAAATTTGTAATAAGAAAATGATGAAAGAATCGTATTCGATTTTATTCTCTCTAACTGCTTAGAAAAAGAATGTTTACAACTCTCTCAATCTCAATTACAATTTAGATTTTCTGATTACAAAAGAGAAGAGAATTAATCTGAATTCTCTCATTTGTTTAATTCTGGGTTCTTCACGGTGGCGATGGAGTACCTCTCTCGAATGCTCGCGTCGAGTTTGCTCTCCGTTGACGATCCGAACATCTTGATTCACTAGAACGGTATCTCCTCCTCACGATTTGACGTTGTGGAGAACTTGCAAAGTAAGGTTTAGAACTCTGAATGAGTTTGAAACTCTATGAAAGAATTGATTTAACCGAAATCGGTTTGTAAGCCAAGGATGAAGAAAGCTCTTGTTGTCGATCTCCAAAGTTCCAGCAAGTCCCCCAAAGAGCTAGCCGAAGATCTCTTCTTCGCTGTTAAGTCCAAGGACTAAAGAATCAATCCGAGAGCCCGAACTCAATTGAGTTTCCCGCTATTTATAGGGTATTAAGGGGTATAACCTCCCCCTTAATTCGCTCCTAAGTAGGGCTGAATGGGGTGTAACCACCCCTCCTTAAACAGCTCCCCAAATCATGGGGAAAACGATTTTGAAACCGTTCAGTTCGTGCTTTGAACAAGTCAAACACTAAAAAATATCGTTCAGGGCCCGAACTCTGCGTTTTAGACTTAAAACGCAGAGTTGGGCCTATTTTGATGGCTGAACGCATAGGTCAGGCTGCGTTGTAAATTTAAAATGCAGAGTTGGAACGTAGAGATGAACTCTGCATTTTGGACCTGGGACGCAGAGTTGGGCTCTGCATGAACTCTGCGTTTTGAGTCCATGAACTCCGTGTCTGGACTTGAATGCTGGGGATGGCCTTTGCGTTTTCAACTAGAATGCTGGGCATGACCTCTGTGTTTTGACTCTAGAACGTGAGTATGACCTCTGCATTTTGATGTTATAACACATGGATGACCTCTGCGTTTTGATGCGGAGAGACCATCAATTTGTGGTCTCTTTTGCTGGAACGTTACAAAGACTGTTATCTTATAATCTTCATCTTGACTCATTGAAAATATGAGAGTCGTCAGATTGTAACTCCCGATGTTGATTGTGAAGGATGTTGAACTTGAGCTTTCATTGGTTATTGTGAAAGTCGTCAGATTGTAACCTTCATCGATCTACGTGAAAGTCTTCAAATTATAGCCTTCTGGAAGTCGTCAGATTATAACTTTTACCATCAGTGTTTGATGGGGGATCAACTATCTGTTGTAATTTTTAGACAACCTATAACCACCCGAGATGATGGTTGTTTCTACCCCTCACGATTTGCTTCAGTAGCTCCAGAAGACCGAGTCTCAAAGGCCTTGAAAGATGGACGAGGTTCTCTGAGCTAAGAACCATATATGCTTTTGGATGTGATAACTTGTTCACTTTATTTGTCACACTCAGCAACTTTGTGGCCAATAATACCACATAAAAAAGCAAAAGGCAGGAAGTCTCTCATAGGTGAGAAAGAGATTCTCAATCTCCCCGGTATCTTCAAAGCAAACATGTATACCTCCTTTTAGAGGCTTAGTAATATCCACGAGAATTCTCAGCCACATCTTTTTATCTCGCAAATCAATTCCTTTAAGTTCTCCTATAAGCGAGCCATAGTCTCTGCCGCACCTCTTGTTCATCGCAGCCAGTGGTACATTCTTGACGTTTACCTAAAATAACGTTGAAGAGAAATCTAGAGAAGTTGGGGCACCAACCCCACGAGGAACAATCAAATTGAGTAAGTTCCTTTCAAAGCACCATTGCCCACCATCAAGCACTTTCTCCCATCTGTATAGGAACCGAATATGAAAAGAAAAGTATTCCTTCCACTGTAATGTTCCACCTAGAAGGGGGCATCTACAATCCATACCTTCTTAAGGATACGCTCAAGATCATCTCTATTAGCAATCTTCCTATCAAAAACCTTACCCAAGAGACAGTTGTTAAGGGAAGGCAAATCTGTCTGATCCTTAGTTGATAGAAAAATAGGGCCATCTTTGTCATCTAAGCTGCATTTGGCACAAAGCTCGGCTAGCCCATCATCATCAATTCTTGCCATGTTCCAAATTGATTTGGAACTAAGAGGCTGCTTGAAACAATGATGCCGGTAATATGAGACCGATAGACGGTCTTAAAACGGCAATGTCATTAATTTGAGTCTGAAAGACGTCTTAAACGGCGATGCTGTTAATTGGAGACCAAAAGGCGGCCCTTAAAACAACGATGTTGTTAATTGAATATGAAACGACGATGTCGTTAATTAAATATGAAATGACGATGACGTTAATTAATTATGAAATGCCGATGCCGTCCGTGTGAGCCGAGAGACAGCTACCTCAAAAGCCGAGATGTGGGAAACCCCGAAGACTGCCATGAGGGTTGGGGACAAGACTCAAATTTCTCCAAATAATTCGCCGCAAAACTATCGGAGTGAGACAGGAAGGGTCGTGCCTCACAACGATTGTAGAAACCGACCAGAGAAAAAATGAAAAGAGACGGTCGTACCGATGGAGATCCGTCACGAGGGAGGGGAGAGAAGCGTTACGTGCTTCCAGAGAGGAAAAGGAACAGACTGAGATCTGGGGGTTTTAAAACCTTAGAGAGGAGGCAGCTACAAGAGAGAGAGCCAACTGAAAACTAGGGTTTTCAAAACCCTAGAGAAGGCGGCTACGAGAGAGAGCCGACTATCACTAGCTGTAATTTTAGGAGTGAAAAGTGGGTGGATTTGGTTTATTTAGGCAAAATTTCAAAAAAGTCCTTTTAGCTTTGGATGATTATTAGATTACCCCCGTGCTTTCAAAACATTTAATAAGAAACCTTAAGTTTATGGGTTATTAAAAAAACCCTTCAACTTTAAGATTTTTTTCATAAAATCTCCAAATGGCGTAAATTGTAATTTTTCACATGGGTGGATAAACTACATGGGGGAATATTTTTGCCAGTGAAAATCGTAATTCACACTTTTAAGGGGGTTTTTGAAAATATTAAAAGCTGAAGGGGAATTTTCTCCCACCCCCAAAACTTAGGGGGGGGGGGTTGATATTTTGAAAGCTCTAGGGGTTATCAAATAAATGTTCAAAGCCCCCCCCCCACCCCCCACCAAATTTAGCCTTATTTCTCATTTATATATAATGAGAAATTGGTGACACTCCTAAATACACAAAAAAATAACATGTGTCATTTAAATACAAAAAAAATAATTACCAGATTGGTATATATGTTGAGTATTAAGGTAGTATATTTTCTTACTCTGACAACGATAAGGTATATAAAATAGGACATGGTGCCAATGAGTTTTTTTATTTTTTTTCTAGAGAAAAATTTATAGCAATATCACCCTCATGTGACTCTTGACTGCATCTTACGTGGCTTAATTGGGCTTATATGGCGAACGTTAAGCAGGATCTATAAATTAACCATTATTCAAAAAAAAACTCCCAAATTTTCCCCTTCTCTTTTTCCCTTTTTCTTTGTTTATATGAGGAAGATAACAACTCTTTTCTAATTGCAAAAATTCTCTGACCCTAATTTTAACCTTATGGGGAACAAGAACACCCAATTTGATTCTCATCCTTTTCATCTCTAATTTATTGAAAAATCCATTTACAGCTCAAAGAAATAAGCTCAACTATTTGTCATGTAGTAAGCTACATTAACATCATGTGATGAGCCGCATGGAATGTTTAGTTGCCGAAGAAAGCATTTCACCCAAAAAAAAAATAGGCCTTGTTGTCACAGTGTCATACTATATATACCCTATCATCACCCGAATAAGAAAAGTTACTAAGTTGGTATTTATGGTCAACAAAATATACCAATCTAGTAAGTTTGCTAACAAAAATAACATGCGTCATATTAAAAAAACAGTCATGTGTTATTTATCCTAGCTATCAGAACATGACATGCGAACATCTAATCTTATCTTCACTAATCGTACTCCTAAATGCAAATAAATAAATAAATGAATGAAATGTATTATTTAAGTACAAAAAAAACTAATATGTGTCATATTGAAAATAACATGTATTATTTATTCTATCAGAATATGACATGCAAACGTCTAATCTTATCTTCACCAAATTAAGTAAAAAAACTAATAAAAAAATAAAAGATTCAGCTAATTTTTTTAAATTATTAAAATCGAAAACAACTTGTATTTACCTATATTCACGAGGATACGAGCTGTCTTAATATCAAGAAAGAAGCGACTATATTTTGGGCACCAAAAGGCTTGTGGTAATATATACGTATATTATAATCGTTGAGATCTTTCCTGATAATTTAACAAGTCTCAATAAAATATATGAGAAAAATATTTTGTATAAGTGCAAAGTTCAAAAATAGCTTTTTCTTCGGATTTAATTGAGTTGTGGAGAAACTTGAGTCAAGTTAATTTAATAAGATTCTTAACATTGCAACTTTAACCAAAAAAAAGAAAAAAAAAAGAAAGAACAATATCCTCGGCGTTTAGGGGCTGTTCGGTTATTTCCTAAAAACCAAGAAATGGAAATGGAAAACCAAGAAATCTCAAAATAACCCATTTCTTCCATTTCCATCCCTAAAACTCACCCATAACATCCAATAAAATATTATTTTCATTCAACAACTCATCCACATCATCTAATAAAATATTATTTTTATCTAACCACTCATCCACCACATCTAATAAAATATTATTTTCATCTAACAACGCATCCATCACATCTAATAAAATATTATTTTCATCCAAACATCACTCAACTCATCTCTTTTTATCATTTCAAATCACTCACATCATCGAATAAAATAATATAACAATTCACCTCATCTCATTAACATTTCATTTCTTCCATTTCATCCCAAAAAGTTATGAAAACACATTTCTTAATTTTTCCTCACATCACCCAATAATACAATGACAACTCATCTCATCTTATTTCATTTCTTATTTTTAAGAATGAACCAAACAAAAGAAAACAAGAAAACTACAGGAAATATGTTTCTTATAATTCATTTCCTTATTTTTTTCGCCAACCAAACAACATCAAAACTAGTTTTCCCTAAAAATCACTCACATCATCCAATAATAATGTGACAACTCATCTCATCTCATCTCCATTTCTTTGATTTCCTTTTTTTTTAGCCAACCAAACAATTCAAAAACCTCTATTTCTTAGAAATAGTTTTCTATTTCTTTGATTTCCCATTTTTTTAGGCAAACGAACAGCCCCTTAATTGAAGTAGTATTAATTTTTTTCAAAATTCGCCTCAAGTTTGGACGATTTTGAAAGACGGTTATGAGATAACCAACTTAAAGTTCACAAATGTTACTTAACCCGCCTTAAGTTTGCGGTGTTTCAAAAACCCCAAACTATTTTCAATATTCTCAAGTAAGCCCTCTAACATTATTAGATGAAGTGGAACAAAGATCAAAATACCCTTTTACAAAATAGTCCAGTTATTAGATGAATAAATTGAGTAACGGTTAATTAATTAACTAAAATTAATTACATTCCCCACAGATTTATCTTTATGGAAATTATCTATAAATTATTAAAAAGGACATGAAAGGTGTTACAGCTAGGGACATTTTTGATCATCTGGACGTGTAATATTCATGGGAAGAGTCAAATCTAACAGTGTTAAATATTAAGGGGTTATTTGACAAAACTTAAGATAAGTTAAGTGATGTTTCTAAACTTTTGGTAGTACGTTATCCCATATGAGACCCAACTTAAGGGAATTTTTATGTAGTTGACCCTCACTTCTTTATGCTCGTGCTTTTATTTCGAATCGGGTTCGAGCTCACCGGACAGGTCAAATCTAGATTACGACCCTTGGCTAGCATTTTTCCAAGATACGTATGGTATGGATCTTACATGCAAAAGGAAACAAGTAGTTTGGCTAATTAAATTGCACTTAAATCCTATTGTTTCACCAATCTTGTACTTTAATGTCCCTATTCTAAAACTGTGCATTTAAATTCGTCAAAATATTTACATACTGCAGATAGCTCGATCCTCCAAAACTTTAAATTGTTGCATGTTGTTGCCATCTTGTTTGCTCAATATTGCATATTGGTGCCATCTTGTTTACCCAATGTTGCATATAAATACCCTGAGTTTGTAAATAATCCCACTTTAATACCCTAAAGTTTCTAGAAGTTTCGGTTTAATACCACTCTGTTATGTGATATTCTTGGATACATAGAGAAAAGTTAACGACATCCGGAGTTTTTTTAAAACTATGAGGCATTAATTCATCTATAATTGTTAATTACTTTGGAGCATCCGTTATAAATAAGAGATCGCTTGGTTGCAAGATTGGTGAAACTTTAGGCGTTTAAGTCCATTTCAGCCTTGTACGTAATTTAGACAAAATTTTACATACTTTCTATTTTAGTGCCATGTGCGTCTTTCAATGATTGAAGCTCAGGTTGAAGCTCCAACCAACTTCAATCTCTCTCCGACACGAAATTCTCTCACTACAATTTCCACCACATAGGAACCCTATCTCTACAATAAAAACTACTTGCAAGATAGACGCTCGTCGTGCATCTTTCCTCTTCTTCTTCCTCCTTCAAAAGATAAACATGCACTTCTTTCAGCCCACAAGCCCAAGTTGCCAAAAATACTTCCCCGAGCTCGATCTGGCCGTAGAAAACGAGCCACTTCCGATCAAACCAATAGAATCAGTCTCTCGTTTGGCTTCGGAGATTATTCAATTTGCGCAAATGAGGAATGTGAGTAATGACAGAGGATTAGGTTCTTTGATTGGGTATGATGGTTTCAGCGGTGGAGTTCGCGGGAAAAGAACTCTCGGGTTTGCTCGAACTAGAAGGTTGAGAACTCTTCAGGCTGAGGGTGAAGCCGAGAAAGAGGAGAAGGTTTTGAGTGAGGAGAACAAGGCAATGAACGTGAAGAAAGAGAGAGGGACGAATTCTTGGAATGAGACGCCTAAATTTCTTCTGGCAGGTGCAGTATCAACAGTTATTTCGAGGTGTGTTCTTCAAATGAATCATCTAATTTATGCATATTAAGGACTACTTGCAATCAGCCCGTGCCTATTCTTTTCGGCTAATGATATGCCCATAGTTTCTTTGTTTCAAAAGAATAATCCAACTGATGATGGAAGCCCCCAACTGCTCAGGAATTGAGCCTGGTTTACAAAAATCTCTGAGCCAGTGTGAATATAAGGGAATTATGGGATTCCTTATTAAATTTGAAATTTGGCTCGATATATCCCCTACCATTAAGGATGTTGATCAGTCAAGATAAAACTTACTGTAATTATTAGCTAATGAGAATCATACTACATTGCTCATTATATCACCTACTATGGGCATTTCATTAGTTCGAAACTTGGTTCAATAGCATTTGGTTGACAAATGAATCTGAATTTTCCTACGAATAATTGTTAGCATAGAAAGTCATGTAGTTTTTCAAGTACATTACCAGTTATCAGGTCATAGATTGATCATAACATCCCCATGGGTTCCCCCACTAAGTTCTTTGAAAGAGATGCCTAAAATTTTCCGGCAGTTGTGATGTTTACAGAGTTCTGAAGTGAGTTCTTGTCTGACATGGATTTGCAATATAACTTGAATCATTCTTATGTGTAAATTAACAGCAATATCTAATCACTCCATTCATTATTTTGGCTAATACACTCACTTTTTATTTGTGAAAATTTTTTTATAGTAATCAGCCTGATATAGAAACCTGAACTGTGCAGAAATTGAGTAGTCAGCTTAGCTGAAACTGGATTAATGGGCCTCATATTTCTAAAACAGAATTATATACAAGGAAATTGATGAGAATTTTTTATGTAATTAGAAACATCATTTGATATCTCACCTCCTATTAAGTTGTTTAAGATACACAACAAAACTAATCATAACACAGTTTGCTAACTAACCTGAAATTTCTCACTAATCGTCATTAGCACGTGATATTTTTAGGACATGTGTGGCACCCTTGGAGAGAATAAAACTCGAGTGCATTGTCCGGGGATCAAAGCACACATGGTTAAAGGTCATAAAATGGATTTGGGTTACAGAAGGACTGAAAGGATTTTGGAAGGGAAACATGATAAATCTTTTCAGAATGGTGCCCTTCAAATCGATCAACTTCATTCTCTATGATATGTACATCGCTCATCTCCTCAGTGTTCCAAAAAAGAAAGAGATCACGAATCATGACAGACTCGTCGGTGGTGGCATCTCTGGCATCATCGCGACTGTGATTTGTCTTCCCCTTGACACCGTAAGTTCTATGTGGTTCATTTATTGTGAATAACTTATTTTTATTGTTATTTATGGAATCCCTTAACATATTTCTATTGTGCGCAGCGGAATCCGAAAAGAACACAACCAAACTGAGATAGGATCACAACCAATAGATAAAACAAGAACCAAACAATGCAAGACACGGATTTTACATGGTTTGGCAAGTTGCCTACGTCCACGGGGCAAGGAGGGGATATATTTTACTATTAGAGAGAGAGAGTACAAATAGAAATTACAAATTCACTCAAAACTCACAAATTAATCTCTCAAACAAAACTCTCGACACAAAATCTCTTAATCACACAGCTCAAAAGTCTTTCTTCTAACCCTAAAAAACGTCATAGTCCTATTTATATCAAATAGGAATCCAAAACAGATCAGAAAACGAACTAGGCCCAAAACCGCTACGTGGTCAACCAGGCTTAAGCATCCGGTCAACTGGACAGAAGGTTGAAATGTCACCATGTAACCCAGCACAACTTCGGTCGCCCGCACAGTCATGTCCGGTCGACCGGCCACATCGCGGTCGACCTGACGTGATGTTTCGATCGACCGACCAGAACATGGTTCTAAGACCCTGTTCCGTGCACGTTTCCGGTCGATCAGACCTAAGCCCGCGGTCGACCGACCAACACCCAAATTGCCTCCAACTTCGTTTTTCCTGTATTTTTTCGCTGTTTGCGCCGTTTCTACAAATCTCCACATCGGTGAAGTTTTTTCAAAACTGAGCCGACACCAACACCGACCAAACGGCCCACTTGTTGCGTCCAGTACGAAGTGGAATCAATCCACGACAACGGACTCAATCCACAACAAGTTGGGAACCAAATGAGAATGCGAACAATCTCCACTATGTCGGTATCAACTCATCAAACTAAATTAGCTGCATCAAAATGACTGTTTACGTATCCTCTTGTCCAAAGAATCAAGCCTCACATAGTTCACCTAAATGGCCTCCAAGAGGCCCTCAACACCGAAGAATATTCAATAACTCCAAACAATGACCAAATTTCACCCCGGTGACAACTTTGGTCAACATATCTGCCGGATTGTCCTTTGTGTAGATCTTCTCTAATATAACATCTCCATCATCCAAGACGTCTCTAACAAAGTGGAATCTAACATCAATGTACTTTGTGCTTGCATGATATATCTGGTTCTTTGCTAAATAGATACCTGACATGTTGTCACAATTCACCTTGATGATCTCCTGTGCAATTCCCAAGTCTTCTAATAATCCCTACAACCACAAAGCCTCCTTCACAGCTTCAGTCAATGCCATATACTCAGCTTCAGTAGTGGAGAGAGTCACTGTAGACTGAAGTGTACACCTCCAACACACCGGTGCTGCTGTCAATGCAAATACATATCTTGTACTAGACCGGGGTTTGTCAAGATCCCCCGCATAGTCTGAATCCACATATCCAACACAATCTTACCCAATCTTCTCATTCTTCTAAAACACCAAACCAACATCCACAGTACCTTTGATATACCGTAGAATCCGCTTCACGGTCTCCCAATGACCCTTCCTGGGGTCGTGCATGTAACTGGACACCGTGCTCACGGCCCGTGACAAATCTGGTCTTGTACACACCATCACATACATCAAGCTACCCACCGCATTGGCATATGAAACTTTGGACATATAATCACGATCCTCAACTAAAACATGTGACATCTTAGCTGAAAGCTTAAAGTGGGGAGCCAATGGAGTACTCACAGCCTTGGCATTACCATCAAAACTGAATTTCTTCGGCATCTTCTGCAAATAGCTCCTTTGTGTCAACTTCAACCTCCCCTTCACCTTGTCTCTCTCAATCTTCATACCCAATATCTTTTTTGCTTCTCCAAGATCCTTCATCTCAAATTCGAATGATAACTCCTTTTTTAACTTTCTAATAGCTAAAGTATTCCTGAAAGCAATGAGCATATCATCAACATACAACAATAAATAAATATACTCACCATTCTGTAGCTTGTGCATGTAAACACACGGATCATAAGGGCTCCTCGTGTACCCTTGGTCAATCATAAAATTGCTGAATCTCTTGTACCATTGTCGCGGCGATTGTTTCAATCCATAAAGAAACTTCTTCAGTTTGCACACCAAATCTTCTTTGCCTGCAGCTCTAAAACCTATAGGTTGTGTCATATAGATCTCCTCTTAAGTCTCTATATAACAATACTGTTTTCATATCCATCTGGACCAAATCCAAATCCAGTTGTACCACCAATGCTAATAGTATTTTTATTAATGAATGCTTCACAACAGGTGAGAATACATCGTTGTAAACAATACCCTCTACTTGGACATACCCTTTGGCAACCTATCTGGCTTTGTATCGAATGTCCCCATCAAAAGATCCTTCTTTCTTTGCATATACCCACTTGCATTCAATTACTTTCTTGCCCTTCGGTACCTTTGCAAGTTCCCAAGTATCATTCTTCTGAAGAGAGTACATCTCCTCCTCCATAGCTTCCATCCACCTGATTGAATCAGAGCTTGACTCTGCTTCCTTATATGTAGAAGGAACCAAATCATCAACGACCTCTACTGACAAAGCATATGCAACCATCATATCATCATATCTAGCTGGCCGACGAATAATTCTTCTTGGTCTATTAGCTACAATGGACTCCTGAACATGACCCTATCCCTGAGTCCTAATATTCACTGTATCCTCCATCTGCCCATCTGTCATCACGTCTCCTCTTAGTGTCACCTCTGTAGGAGCCTCAATGGATACAATACTATCTGAAGTCTGTGGAGTCATATCATCCTCCACCTCCTGTGATATCCCGCTAGTCTGGCTTTCCTCCACCTACTGAGGGATTTGAGACCTCATCATATAGGTCTCATTAAAAGTGGCATTTCTGCTAATGATTATCTTCTTATATTGTGAGTCCCACAACTTGAAGCCTTTAACTCCATCTCTAAAGCCCAAAAGATTGCTTTTCTAGCCCTCAGATTTAATTTTTCATCATTCACATGATAGTAAGCTGGACACCCAAATATCTGAATCAAATCATAATCACTAGCCACTGAACCAGACCATACCTCCATATGAGTCTTCTCATGTATCGCAGTGTACGACAACCTATTCACAAGATGGCTCACATAAACTAACACCTCGGACAAAAGGATCTAGTCAATCCACTCTGTGAGAACATACAACGCACTTTCTCCAGCAAGGTACGGTTCAATCTCTCGGTCACCCAATTTTGTTGCGGTGTCTCCCTAACTGTGAAGTATCGCCTAATGCCGTGATCCCGACAAAACTATAGAAATGGATCACTCTTGTACTCTTCACCATTATCTGAACGGAGTACATTCATATTTCTACCTGTCTGCAGCTCCACTTTCTTCTTCCACTCCACAAATATATCCAGGACCTCATGTTTATGCTTCATAGGGTATACCCAATTCCTCTTGGAATAATCATAAATGAAAGTGACAAAATAATTAGCCCCACCAAGTGATGTATGCTTGGAAGGACCCCAAACATCCGTGTAAACATAATACAATATACATTGGGTGTTGTGAATTCCGGTGACGAATTTCACTTTTGTCTTATTCCCAAGTAGACAATACTCACACAACTCCATCTTACAGGTCTTTACACCTTTCAACAGCTCCTGTTTCACCGATACCTGTAAGGACTTATCACCAGTGTATCCCAATCGCATATGCTATAGACGAGTAGTATCCTCTTTTGTGGTAATAGAAGCTGCCAGACCCTTTGTTACTGTCTTGCCCTTCAAGTAGTAAAGATTGTTTTCCCTGACACCTCTCATCACCACCATGGACCCCCCCCCCCCTTTTGTGAACTTCAGAGTTGCATTCTCCAAAATCACCCTATAGCCTTCTACCTCCAAAGTTCTAAGTAAAATGATATTCTTCGTCAATTGCGAAACGAATCTCACTTCCTTCAGCTTCCTAGTCACCCTATCACACATCTTGATTCGGACTGTTTCAATACCACCAATAGAACATACATGATCATTACCCATGAGCACGATATCCCCTCTTTCCAAATCCTCAAAGCTAGAGAACCAATCCCTCCTAGGAAAAATATGATATGTAGCATCTGAATACAACCATTTCGTAGAGTCGGCATAACAAACTGACAGTAGTGTTGTACATGAGTAGCCCGAATAATCTGAATTGTCGCCACTAGCTTTGGCAACATTCACCTCTGAAGCTTGTACAACTTTTTCCTTATTCTTCCTGTCTCTATCCTTTAACTTTGGGCATTCATTCTTCCAATGTCCATTCTCTTTGCAAAAAGCACATTGATTCCTACCCATGCTTCTATGGCCACCTCTCTGTTTCGACTTTGAGCGATTAAATGGACGACGGTTTGGACTACGGCCTCTCATTGTCAATGCATCTCCCGATGCCTTCTCGGAGGATTCGCCATCACTCTTTCTCAACTCATTATTCACTAATGCTAAGGTCACCTCCTTATAACTAACAGTGGTCCTACCATTAATCATTGTGAGGACAAAGGTACCATAATCATCCTCTGGTAAGGAACACAATAACAACATCACCTTGTTTTCATCCTCTATCATGATATCCACATTGGCCATATCTGATAGTAATTTTGTGAAGTTATTGACATATTCTCTAATGTAAACTCCTATCTTCATCTTGAATTGGTAAAACATTTTCTTCAAATGAAGCAGATTCTCAATACTCTTCGTTAAATACTTCTCATTGAGTGCTTCCCACAACCGTTTTGTCGACATCTCGTTCATCACATCATAGATCAAATCCGACGTCAAGTATGACCTAATAACCCTACATGCTCTGTTGTTAACCTTCTTCCAAACCTTCTCCTCCATATCATGGGGTTCTCTTGTAATTCAAGAGTCTCCTTTAAATTCTGGGCATCCAATGCATCCATCACCTAACACCTCCACAAACCGAAGTTTATATTGCCATCAAACTTCTGAACATCAATTTTAGTGTTATTGATGCTCAAACCCTGTATTGCCTTCGAAAGAGACGATCCCGATGTACTTGCTTCACCCATATTGATAACCTGATCTCTTCAAATAAGAATCATGTAGAGAATCCTCCAAACGAGCCCCAAGCCAAACCCGAAGCTCTGATACCACTTGTTGTGCGCAACGGAATCCAAAAAGAACACAACCAAACTGAGATAGAATCACAACCAATAGATAAAACAAGAACCAAACAATGCAAGACATAGATTTTACGTGGTTTGGCAAGTTGCCTACGTCTACGGGGCAAGGAGGGGATGAATTTTACTATTAGAGAGAGAGTACAAATAGAGATTACAAATTCACTCAAAACTCACAAATTAATCTCTCAAACAAAGCTCTCAAATCTCCCAATCACACAACTCAAAAGTCTCTCTTCTAACCCTAAAAAACGTCATATTCCTATTTATATCAAATAGGAATCCAAAACAGGTCAGGAAACGAACTGGGCCCAAAACCGCTACGCGGTCGACCGAGCTTGAGCATCCGGTTGACCGGCCAGAAGGTTGAAATGTCACCCTGTAACCCAGCACAACTTCGGTCGACCACACAGTCATGTTCGGTCGACCGGCCACACCGCGGTCGACCGGACGTGATGTTTCGGTCGACCGACCAGAACATGGTTCTAAGACCATGTTCCGTGCACGTTTCTGGTCGATCGGACCTAAGCCCGTGGTCGATCGTCCCGCACCCAAATTGCCTCCAGCTTCGTTTTTCTTGTATTTTTCCTCCGTTTTTGCCGTTTCTACAATTTAAGTGAATGTTATTTTCCTGAACAATTCAATTCATCATATAGAATGAAATAGCAGACTATACATCAATAAGTTAGTATTCTATGCTTTTATTGCTGAGTTGTTTTACCCTATGAGAGTTCTATTGGATCTCAGATGCAAGTCTAGATAGAAGGGTGAATATGATTGCCACTGTTTTTCATCAAAACACAGAATATGTAGCGGAAGATAACATATAAAAGCGATAAAAAAGATAACAAACTCCAAAACCAATGAACCAAGAATGCACGATATTTTATAGTGGTTCGGATAAACAATCCTACCGTCGCTCTTCCTTCTTTGAAGGGGCTTCCTCACCGTGTCAAGAGTTTACCTGAATCACAAATTCGATTCAGTAGGCTTACAAGATCGCACCCTAAAGTCTGCCTAAAACCAATCGTCTAACCTAAATCCCGCAATGAATAATTCCTAGTCCTAACTAGTCTCAACCCTTAATTAAACTAGCTTGAGTATGATGTAAAAGAAGTTCAAATAAAAACAAACCAAATATCAATTAAGCACAAAAATCAAAATGATTTGCAGCCCATTTGATAAAACAAACCGTCCCTTGAAGGATATAAATAAAGTTTGATGAAGAATGATGAAGAGGATCAATCCAAGGACAACTCTTTTTGTTAATCCAATCCAAAGATGTTGTGTGCTACGAATAAGAGTTCAACAAGACTCCAGGGAATCAAAAACTCTCTTCAAGGTCTCAATATCAAACTCTAGAACTGCTCCTATTTTCCATCTCAATCTTTCTATGATAATATATCACAATTAGATTAGGAAAGCGATATCTCAAACATGGTAGAAGTTGGAGAGTATATAAATCAATGAACATCTACTATTAAATCTAAAAACTGCAATCTGCCACCTTTACCATAGATGATGATTCTCAACCATCAGCGGTGTCGAGAGACCATTGACGGTTGAGAAGCTCATCGATGATATTCAAGTCTTTGGACATTTGTACCATCGATGTGTCATAGAACCATTGATTGCCACTACTCACCATCGATGGTTAACGGCCCACCATCGATGGTGGTTGCGTTGAAATCAGCTTTTGAGTTGATTTTCACGTTATTTTGCCTCGTAAATATCTCATACATGTATTTATCTATACTACAACATCTCAAACCGATATTAGTATCAAGCAAGAGTTTGTTATTTCTCAAACAAGAGATATTGCACAGTCAACATCCTAACAATCTCCTCTTTTTTATAGT
>BQKN01064618.1:429800-481330 GCA_022839385.1 Asparagus kiusianus
AGCACAAAATACATTCTCATGCAGTAAGAAATGATATGCAATAGTTCCCTACATTCATGCATTTATGAGAAGTGTAAAATAAACATAGGTATTGTGAAGTTCCCTCTAAAACAATGCATTCAGTGTTCAAAAAAATTTTAATAGTAGTCAAACCATGAAACCACTTACTCAAAAACTCCACTCACACCCAAAAAAAACCTAAAATATCTCATCAAAAAACAGGCAAAAATCATCTGAATAGTATATGGGGAAGAAAAAGACAAAAGTTCACACAAAAATATTGCATAAAAATAGCATAAGAGATCAAAGACAAGCACATAACACATGCACACAATAAAAATATGTCAAAATGCACATAAGAAAAAATTAAATAGTGTAAAGTGTATGAAACAGATAGTGAAGAAACGTATACTAGTTCATAAGACAAAATCAAGTATATCAAAAATGATAACACAGCAAAATAAAAAAAAAAGACTCGAGCTATCTCAACCTTATCATCAAGGACCAAAGTGTCGCTTTATCACCTCAGCCGTGTAGGAATTAAGAGGAAGAGCGATATTGTTTGACGGATAATTCACACAATCTCTAAATATAAATTATATCCAGTATAGAATGACTACCTATTGAGATATGCACAAACAGGAATCCACGAGTGTGGGTTTTTGACCATCTTTTAACGAATGCATTCATCTTTACATGGATTTCATAAGAGTGCTGATCTTTGATTATCCTTTAATAAATACATTCTTATTGTTTGTTTATAATCTTTGACACAGATGCACTTTTGTGCATATAAAGATGAGTTCATGCACTGGCCAAGTAAAAAATGCTCAAAGATCATGTGATATAACCTAAAAATTAAATCAAATAGGAGGAGTAGCCAACTACATTATATCTTATTATACCTTTCATTGGAGTAATTTTTGGAACTGCTAGGCTAATAGCTGCAACCGTATTATACCTTTCTTAACACTGAAAATCAAATAGAAGGAATAGCCAACCTTTTCATCCTAAACTATTGCTCTAGAATTTCATTGCTATCATTGTTTTGTGCTAGGAGAGTTCTAATAATGTGGACTGGTAAAATTCAGCTCAAATAACAAGACGGTACAATCCTCAACAGCACATATAGTTATTGATATTCATAGATTGAATATGAATCACCTACATTGTGCGAAGACTTGCACAAAATTTTTGAAATAATTTGTTAACTGCATTATGGATGATATGTCAGGTAGAGTGTATCATATTAATTGTATACACTTTTAGTGTTGCATTACAAGTCTACTAATTAACTGGATTTACGAGTCATTTGACTATAAAGCAAACTAAAAAGATAACCCTCCTCCCACCCCCCACATACACACACACACACACACACACAAAATACCATCTTATTGTTACAGTTTCAGATAGAGCACCCTGTGGTCCTATTGTTGCAGATAGACCTCCCGAGACAGATGGTCCATTTGGTAAAAGGACACTTTTCTCTTTATCTGGGGGTAAAAGTGCGTAAAAAAAATTTCAGTCAGGGTGTCTGTCTGCAATAATAGCACTACAAGGGGTCCATCTGCAATTGATCAATAGGACACGGGGCTATCCGAAAATTTTATGGGTGAGGTAAGAATAGCTCAATTTTCAAGTTTATATTGTCTTGCACATTGATCTTGAAACTATTAGACAAGGACAGATTCGAACAAGGCTAATGGCTCAGGGAGGTGAAGCTTTAGGCAGTATCGGTGACTGCTGCTTCCAAATGGTAAAGAATGAAGGCTTCATCTCTCTATACAAAGGCTTAACGCCTGCACTCATCAGCATGGGACCCGCAAGTGCTGTATTCTATGCTGTGTATGATATCCTTAAGAGTGCGCATCTCTCACATAAACAAAGGGAGGGAGATGATAACAAGGAGTTAGGAGTAGTAAGAACCTTGATCTACGGTGCAATTGCTGGTGCTTGTGCTGAAACAGTCACATATCCTCTTGAAGTCATAAGGAGGCAGCTTCAGCTTCAGCAATCAGCAAGATTAGGCTTGATATCAGCTTTCGTTAATATAACAGAGAGAGATGGGCTTGCCTCATTGTATGCTGGCTTGTTTCCTAGCACAATCCAGGTATATCGGCAATTTAGCCTGTCATTGTTGCGGATAGACCCCCTGCGTTTTTTTTTTTGAGTCGTTTACGCTCAGGACGCCTATTATTCAGAGGGTAAAAGAATAAAAAAAAAATCACTCAGGTAGCCTATTTGCAACAATATAACTACGAAGGGCTCTATCTGCAATTAGGCGATATTTTCTTGTAGTTCGACTAATTCTGACCTATTGTGATGTAGGTATTGCCCTCAGCAGCATTGAGCTATCTGTTTTATGAGGTGATGAAGTCAATCTTAAAGATCAATTAGTCAGAACGCCAGCCTGCAATACTAACTTCTTCCTCATTCCGGTTCAGTAGTTGCGAATAAAGTTGAAAAAGTTCAGCCAATAAATTTGAAGCTCGGTCGAAATTTGCGAATAAAGTTGAAAAAGTTAACAGGATTTAAAATCCCGTGAAGTTATGTCCTTAATTAATTAGCGCTAACCAAAATGCTTGGCTCAGGCAATAAACTGCTACTAAACTTCACGAGATTTTAAATCCCATGAATTTTATATTAAACAAATTTCATAAATAAGTAGTTATGTGCAATGGGTTTAGTGGTTATAACATTAGCTTGTAAGTAAGACTTGGATGATTCCGTGAAGTTTTTATTAAACAAATTTCATAAAATAAGTAGTTATGTGCAATGAGTTTAGTGGTTATAACATTAGCTTGTAAGACTTGGATACGAAGCACATGGTTCAAATCTATGAGTTTAGTGGTTATAACATTAGCTTGTAAGACTTGGATACGAAGCACATGGTTCAAATCCTAGCTTTCTTTGAGCCAACCACTTGGCCAACTATGACGACCATGTTATATTGAACTCCCCAAGATTTAAAATCCCGTGGAGTTAGGCTAATTCTAAACTTCATGAGATTTAGAATCCCGTGAAGTTTAATTAAGGACTAAACTTCACATGATTCTAAATCCCGTGCAGTTTTTCAACCTTATTCGCTAATTTCAACCCAGTTTCAGCCAAGTGGCTAAAACTGAGTCGAAATTTGCAAATAAATCTGAAAAGGTCGTTTTTTTAAAATAAATTCCTAAAAGGGTCTAAAACAAAATTTTGTCCTTAAAAAAAGCATTTAACCCTAGTTTAAACAACATCCAAATATAACGAGCTATCTCTGAGGGGGAAATCATCAAAGAATAGCTCAATCCCTATAAATTTAGCTCCAGAAAATTAGACTGACCTTATGGACAATTAAGCAATACATCAAAAACAAATCTCAAAACTTCTGTTTTTCTCACTCTAAAACTGTAATTCTTATTGCCGAAAACTCTAAAAAAGGAACTTTCAACTATATTAATCCAAAAGGTTGAAGATCATAAAGAGGAAGTATTACGGTTTGTAAGTGTGAATAAGGAAGCAGCCACTTTTAGATCATGCTCCTGCACCTGTTCAATGGTGCTGGCCTCATCTTTGAGTTCAATGGTCTTGGTGCTGCAATAAATGCAAATGAAGAGAATCAAAATATATAAATGCAAATAGGCAGAAAAGAAAATAAAAAAATGGATGCATAATGTATGTATTTGAAGACCCATCAAGTATTGAGATAGGCCTGAACAGAATTGAATGAAAAAGTAAGATTCCTGTAGCAGATCACAAAATTTTGGGATATAGGCTTTCTTCTACCTTTTGAATGTATTAGAAACAAAAAAACTACACAGTTGTAATAGCCAAAAAGAACCTCTAAAGCAGCTTGAAATGGTATACCTGTTAAATGTTACAGCGAGAAAATTAATCTTGATTAGTTTTATTTGTATTTGTAACTTCTAAGGATGTTTCTGGTACTTTATAAGGAATAGTTTTCTAATTCCAAATGAGACATGATTTCAATGAGATAAACATTCAATATATTCTTGATAAACATTAATCCCACATGATACATTATTTATTTTTCCAATATTCTTGATTAATGAAATAGCTTACACAGAGCTGGTAAAGACATTTTCCTTGATAAAGGAGGCCACTAGTTTGATACATATTTCACTAGCTTCCCAGTCTTTTTTACCACCTTATAATTTGCATCAAGTTTATTATATAAATAAAAAGGTAAATTGCATATGATCCTCCTCAACTATCCTTTTAGTATGCATTTATCATCCACAACTCATTTATCAGCAGTTATCACCCCTCAATAAGTTGAGGAGATCAGGAGAGGGATATTATTTGCTATCAATACTGCTCAACTTGCCAGGTCCGGCGGTGATAAGTGCGAAGAAACTAATTGAGGGATGATAAGCACTACTGGATGTGCATATATAGCAGATTTATCTGCAATTTACCTATAAAAATATCAATATATTAAGATTCCATAATCTAAACCTTCCAAAATAGTATGAAAAATCATAATCTCAAGAAAACATGCATCTACCTATATAATGAACATAATCATATTCTATATAAAACATCCGAGTCGTAACACACCACTTACTGTCCCTTTGGTTTGATATAGGCAGATACACCAGTTGAGAATTTTTTTTACTTATTTTTGTCTCTTTTATCCTCAGGGGTCTCTTTGCTAAATAAAAAAAACACAGTCATCACCTACAGGTAAAAGAGTCAAAATAATTCACTCTGGCAGTAAATCTGACAATAACAAACTTAAGAGTAAAAAATGTCACTACAAGGTGTCTAAGCGCAATTAACCCTAAATATAAATCCCCATCTTCAGACCTATACCAGAAAAAAAAATTCAGCGCAAACCTGCAATTAATGTCATTCCCTCACTGGGAACCATCTCAGCTGCCACCACCACCTCATCCACCTCCTCTCATCTCATAACATCAAATACATTGACCAACAGCTTCAAATCCTCCTCCCGTTTCCTTCTTTCTTCTGAATACTAAAAATATCCATCTCTAAATTGAAGGCTCCAATCCAATAGCAAAACCACCTTTCTCATCCCCATTATAAAAACAATCAAAACGCTGTTCCTGCTTTTGCTGTTCTTGATTCTCATACTCCTCAATTTTTTTAAGATTGATTGTAATAAGGAAATAGTTTTCGCTAGTTTTTAGTTTGATAAAATTATATGGAATGTTTCTAGTTCTGCATAACACATGATTTTAAAGAGTAACTCTAAATAAACCTGAGTTAAAGATGTGAAAACAAGAGATAAACATTGAAGTATATTCTTGGTAAACATTACTTCCACACGATGCATCATGCAGAGCTGGTGAAGACATTTTCCCTTGATATGAGGTTACAAAAATTCAACACATTTCATTTTTATGTTTATAATGCAATCAATGTTATAAATAGCAACAAATAGCGCCACAATAGCAGTGCTAACAACGTTAGCTGCCCCTTCTGCAACAATTACCCAATAACAGTGACATATTACGGAATATGCGCTTTCCGCTCACATAAGCGGCCAAAAGTGCGACATAGCAGTGAATAGTGGGTGATTTCTGGTAAAATCTGCTTTTTGGCTGTTATTTAAAAGCGATTTCATGTTTATTTTTTTAATTAACCCAGCCGACACCTGCAAGATCTGATGTTTTAAGTCATTACCACTCGTGGTTTTTTCTGTCTTGGGTCTCTCCCTCTCAATCCAACCATAAAAAACCCTAGCCCTCAAAAAGGTCGCTGCCTTCGACTGCATCTCATCATGTCTCGCAACTTTTGGCATCTCCCTGCTACCTCGTGCCGCTTCTCATAGCCTCCGGCACCTCCTCTTATCTGCTCTCGTTGTGAGCTCTTCTTATTGCAGTCCTCTCACCACTTACCTCATCTTCTCCAAGACAACTCCTCTGGTCCTCTTTGATATTATGTAGTAGTTACAAGTCTATTTCAGACTTAGGATCTCTTTAAATCATCATATATGTATTTTTGAATTTTCTAAATTTTTCTTTGATTTTTTTAATAGTTATACATATTTAAATTAGACGGCTTTTTAACTTTGTACTTTTTGCTGTAATTTTACCGCAATAGCCTCTAAAAGCGTTAGTAGTACCTCATGCCATATGTCGCTATCCGCTATCGAAATCCTTGAATGTAATAATTACAATTTCACATCAAAATTGTCAAATAATAAATAAAAAAAGGTAAACTGTAGATAATCCTTCCTTTAATCAGTTGCATTATTCACATCATTTATTAGTACTTACCACCTCTCACTTAGTTGAGAGGGAGATTGTTTAAAATTGATACTTCTCAAAACGCAAATTCTGGTGGTTAAGTGCTAATAAATGAATTGAGGAATGATAAAAACTACTGATAGTGTATAGCTAATGGATTCAATTGCAACTTACCCCTAAAACTATCAATGAGTTAAGATTGTATAATCAAAACTTTTGGAAGCAGTAGAAAGCATCATATTCTCACGCAAACATGCATCTTCCTAAAAAATCAACGCATCCATATTTCTATATAAAACATCCAAAAAATCAAGGGTTAATTGCAGATGACTTTTGCAGTATCGTGATGTGACATTCATTATTCCTTAAGTTTGATGTTGGTAAACCTCAGTGAAAATTTTTGGATTCTTTATTCTCAGGGGTCTATTATACCCTATGGTCATATTTGGATTAGGTACTATTTTGAATTAATAAGCTTTTACCCATTAAATTAAAATAGTTGAGGTTAGGCCTGGCTACTTGGTGCATAGTCCATTAAAATGAAATAGTCCTCTAGACTAAATAAGGGGGAGATGGGGTAATATTGCGGTCTTGACTCCTCTAACTATTTCCTACTTGAGATTAGACACGAAAAGACCCGTTTATCTTAACTTTACCAAAAATTACTTAGGTTTCCCTCTCCAATTAATTCCTCGTCTCTTGTCATCTTCTACCAATAAAAGAAGAAATCAGAACAAAAACTGGACAAACATCTCTTTCTTTTATTTAAATGCCCATTTTTTTAAGATTGAACTATGGATGCCAAAAATTTGAGCAATGGTCTTTATGGTGGTGATGATGTACTGCAACTCTTGGTTTTCATGCAAAGAACTTTGTTAGCGGATAGTTGTGATTTGAAGCTGATTGGCCAAACTTTGATGAACAATTTATATTAATTTTTTTGCATTAATTCATGGCTGAAAGGCATTGTTGACGTTTGTTGTTATGTTTGAATCACATACCACTTTAGAATGATAAGTTCCCCAACATGACATAGGTTTTAAAGGCATTAATAACAAACTAAACCAAACAAATTATTAACAATTTTCTTCACTATAGTCTGCTAAATTATATATCTCAAGACTGTAGCAGGTCAAATTAATCCTGGTAAAAAGCAATTCTCCAATTCAAACATGACCTATAGGCAAAAGAGTCAAAATTTCCACTTGTAAGTTGTATCTCCCAGTATCAAAGGGTAACAAGTGTCACAATGCTATGTTATCATGTATCAGTGTACTTTGTTATGTTTATGATCTAATAAATTATATTATATTTTGATTTGATTGTGAGCTTACAATAAAATCTCATTTACCAGCTCCAAAAAACATTAAACACAATAAATTATATATATATATATATATATATATATATATATATATGGAAAAAAGAAAACATCCATCTTTAAACCCAGCTCAAAGGAATTCTCAACACAAATTTGAAACAAAATCCATTACCTCTCACTGGCAATCGCCTTATCCATCACCACCTCCTCTTCCACCTCCTCTCCTCCCATAACATCAAACACAATCGACCTTCTGCTTCAAATTTTCCATTTCCCCTCCTCCTTTCTGCTGATTTGGAACATTTGTGCCAAATAATTGTGCTTTGAAGCTGATTTGCCAAACTTTGATGAACAAATTGTATCAACAATTTTGCATTAATTGGTTTTATGGATTTTTACAGAATTAACGAGAGTCATGCCCGGTACTAGACAGACATTGCGGACATTTGTTGTTATGTTCTCATCACATGCAAACTTATAATGACAAGTTCCCAAACATGACATAGGCATTAGAGACGTCATAACAAACTGAACCAAACAAATTATTAACAATTTGACTCGCTACAATCTGCAGGATTATATATACCATGACTATGGTGGGTCAAATTAATCCCAGAATAGAATAAAACAAGCCCCCGATCCAAACATTGCCTATGTGTAGAAGAATAATAAATTTTTAAAAAAAATCACGTCGCGTGTGTCTGCGTGCCATATTAAGTGTCATGACTCATGGCGCAATATAAAGGGGGGGGGGTCTACGTGCAATTAACAGAACAGTCAAACAACCATCTCTATACCCAAGTTAAAGGAATTCTCAACACAAACCTGAAACAAAATCCGTTCCCCTCACCGGCAACCGCCTTAACCATCACCTCCTCCTCCTCCTCCTCCTTCACCTCATCTCCTCCCGTAACATCAAACACGTCGATCACCGGCTTCAAGTCCTCCATTTCTCCTTCCCCTTTCTGCTGCTGAAGCCCCAACATCTCCATCTCCAAAGCATTCCCGGACCCGACTCCCCCGCCTCCATCATAAAAACACCCAAACTGTTGTTGACTCCTACACTCCTCGAGTTTCTGCAACACGAGTGACAGCTCGAGCGATAACATTTCTATCTCTCTCTGCAGATCCAACACAATTCTGTAACACCCGCCAACGGGATCCATCGCCCGCGCGTCAGCCTGAAACATAATCGTCGACATTGCCACGTCGCGAGATCGGCGATCGAGGGGGCGGACGATTTTTAAAATGTTGCTGACGCCGAACAGGCGGTGGGCGTTCGAGAACTGGGGCTGCTTGTCGGCGGGGAAGTAGGGGGCGAGGGTGCAGTCGGGGAGGCAGCGGCGGCGCTGGTACTTGCAGGCGGCGCACGCCTGCGTCGCAGGCGGAGGATGCGGCGGGGGAGGCGGCGGCGGAGGGTTTGTGGTCGTGATTGGCTTCTCGGTCGCTGCGGTGTGATCTTTTGAGGAGGAGGGTCGGGTCATTGGTGTGGGGCCCGCGGGCGAGGGGGAGGGAGAGCGGAACGGAACGGAACGGGAACGAGTGAAATAAGGCGGAGAAGGATAATGGGGATCGCAACGGAAAATTCTAGGGAGAGAAAGTAGACAGAGAGCGGGTCGTGGGGGAGATGACGGGGGATCGATGGTTGCGGATTTGTAGGAGGGCGAGGGCGGGGGAATTTCTTTTTTTAAATTTTCGAAAGTTAATTGAGGCTGCTGATTTAAGAAAGTTACTTTTTTTTCCCGATGTGTTATTCATGGGGACGATTTTGGGCTAAGTTGGATAATTATCTTTGTGATGACTTGTCCATGGAACAATTTAAGTAGGATAATCCGGGATTTATTATATTATATTTTAATAAGGTGTGACGTAGTCTATTATCCTATTCAAATTTGTCTCGATCAAAGGTTTTATGTCTAAATTACTTTATGTAATTTTTTAATTTATAAAGTACAATATACTATCACATTTGTAATCCCTTGATTTTTTTTAATTAAGGATGTTAAATACTACTACATAATATAATATAATATGTTATAATAACATAGTATGACATAATATATTATAGGGAAAAATACTTCTAGCCCCCAAAACACAAGAAAACGTGCTCCCCCCCACCCCCAAAGACTTTTTCAACGGGTGCTTTACCCCCAAAACCGCCCGCGGTTTTCTTCCATCCCCCAAAACGAATCCTCAGGCGTAACTCCGTTTAAACCCCACTCGAAATGCCCAAAATACCCTTCCTTTAAAATTCCCCGTTATGAGTTACCTCCTCGTCTGTACCCTGTCATCTCTCTCTTATGCAAGCAAACCGACTCCAGAAACCCAATTCAAAACCCTAGCCCTAAATCAACCGACTCCAACGCAAACCGAATCAAAGCAAAGGGATCAAAATGGTCGGCGATTCAACCCCCAAAGCCAACCTCCATGCCGACCATAGCGAAAGCGATGACGCCCAGCAGTTCAAAATCTCAGAAAGAGCCCATACAACTACAGTGCGGACTGAATCTGAAGCTGGAGCTGCGATTGCTAATGTTCTAGCGGACATCACAACCATCCATTCTCAACCCAAAAGCTCACCTCAAAATTTAAGTGTAGGCCCCCGCGAAGGTCTAGAGGGCACCACCGGCGCGTCCAACGATGCCACTAGAGCGCTCCTTGGTCTACAAAGAGGAGAAAAAAATCACATGGCAGCACCCAAAAGCTAATTTTTACCGTAAGTTTTATGTTGTTAAGGTTATGGTTTGATTGATAATGCTCCTAATCTGGTGGGAATGTGACGCCCCTGGGTTCACACAAGGCTGCAGTCCAAGGTGAAACCAAGAATGTCAAACCTGCCATGCACCACACCGTGCAACAACAAGTTTCACCATCACAATTAACATCTATCTAGTAGAATCAATAACAGGTGTAGGTACAAAAGCAAGTAAAAGATAATACACGAAGGGCTGATGAAATGATAGTGATCAAATAAATATCTCATCATCCAACAAATGGAAATACATAGTCAATGTCTGAATAAATAAACTGGAGTGGTCAACAAGTCTCAAATACAAATATCTGACAAGAAGAAAATAAGGCACACAACCTTTACAACTTCTAAAACAATACTCTCAAATATCTAACAAAATCTATAGTGGAGCTCCAACATAAGCATAACTAACAGCTAAACACTAAAGTGTGTCGCCATCAACCTGCGACTCTCCGGGCTCCTGACTCTTTACCTGAAATGGGGAGGGACAACGAGCGTCAAAGCGCTAGCGAGCAACATCACAACCAACCCCAATGGAACAGGGCTCGTTGTATATGAAAATACAGATAATACATAATAAATCTAAAATCATTGATCTTACTAAAGAGGATTTTAGTATTTAGAAATTTACAACACGAGCATAGGTACGTCGAACGAAATAATCCAAATAAGGAAACCCTCATGTATATACCTTGTATCTTAAATTGTAAATCCCTAAACACCAAACCTGAGGTCCTAGTACAGAAACAATAATAAAAGAAATACAACAAAATCTCAGAGCATGAATGCCGTGTCATATCATAACCTACACGAGCATCATGTAATCATGGCGTAGTCTACATAAGTGTCATGTCATAAACTCCTATGAGCAAGTCGTATACAGGGTTAATAAATATGTCCGATACAGGAACTAAGTACCGTGGTTTCCAAACACATGGAGTAAGTGGCAAATGTCCAACACGAGGACTGAAGCGGATTATAGTCCAACACGAGGACTTTAAGGGATTATAGTCCAACACGAGGACTTTAGGGATTATAGTCCAACACGAGGACTTTAAGGGATTATAGTCCAACACGAGGACTTTAAGGGATTATAGTCCAACACGAGGACTGTGTAACTGTGTAAAGTATATGCGGAAAGATACACCAAATCTAAACTCGCACGCATCTCGATGTACATATCTAAACTTGTGTCAAAAGTCAACCCACATGTACAGATGAATCATTAACATGGTAAACTAGGGTCAGGTTATCGAGGCGACCCCGAAAAGCAACACAAACAGATCAAAAATCTGTAAAACAGCTCATCAGGCGACTGATGTGTCGACTGATGACGTCAGTCGACTCATATGTCGACTGATGCGGTTCAGACAGCATAGCCTCAGCTCACCAGTCGACTGAGAAGCTGAGGAAACTAAATCAGCCCGTCAGTCGACTGATCAGTCGACTGATGACTGAAAATCTGCTCGTCGGTCGACTGATCAGTCGACCGATCAACTGCAGAAAATTCTGCACAGGTTGTTATTTACCCAAATTTCGATCTAAACTCATCCCCATCAATCCCAAGCATGAAGAATACTGATATTAACATATATGTACCAAACTGGAAAGGAAGTTTTACATGTAAACATTTATCAAAAACCTTAAACACATAAAAACATGATTGATACGTTTTGAAATCAATTAATCATGAAATAACTCTTTGTCAAACGTTTTCAGGTCCAGATCTCTTTAATAAAACATTGGTGATCTTTTTATAAACTGAAAAGCTTCAATACTACACATCATGTACCATAAAAATTTATGCTTTGTACTAAAAATATGTTTTTGGCTCAATAAAACTCATTTAAACTCAATAAATTCGTGTAAAATAAAAGGGGCAGAGTTGGGCGAGATGTTACTCGCCTCTGGGTGATAAACAACTCCTGGATCTGAGAGACAGTGGATCCCCTTTGCTGCAATGTGAAGATATCGCCGAAAATCCTCCAAGTTCTTCCCCAAATCACCAAGAACAAAACTAGGGTTTTAGATAAGGGAGAGGGGGCTAGGGTTTTCTCAATACTGAAGATGAGAGGGGTGATTTCGGGTGAGAGGGGATATATACAAACAGTTAAACCCGACCCAAACCCGAACCAAAACAAAACAGACCCGAAATCTATAAAAACTAGAAATCAACGTATCAGTCGACTGATGTGTCGACCGATACAGTCAGTCGACTGATGTGTCGACTGAACTGGAAAATTCTAGTTTTGTGCATGTTTTGCTAATTTGCAAAATCCAACGCACAAAGCTCTACACCCATACTCTCCTATCATCTTAAATAACGTGTTATCATGTACATCAATGACCTCAAGCTATTTATCATAAAAGAATTATTTATTTACTAATGATTCACATATATTCATGTAAAATTTTACGGGGTTCTACAGGGAAGGTCCAAAATTACGGGTGTCTGTTAACTGTTGAGGTTACTGTTAACATGCAAGGTTCATACTTTTATTGTTGAGGTTGTTGAGGTTAGACTTTGGTTGATAAGGTTATGGGGTTGTTGTTAAGCTCGTTGGTTTATCCGCAAAGTTTACGGCATAATTGTTATGTTTACTGATTATACTCAAAAATGCTTTTGTCTTGTGTTTTTGTTATGTAGAAAAAGGGCAAAGGCAACTATTACGTTGCGGCTCACCGCTAGCTTCAGTGCCTATCATGACTTCATGCGGAATTTGGTGATGCGTATGGGGCCAAGGCATTTTACGGCCTACGAAGATAGTGTATTCACACACTACATCTAATTTGGCCCACCTGGTGTCGATCTTCCCACCTTTGAGCACATTTTGAGTTAGTGGGACAAGAAAAGCAAAAAATTCATCTTTACTAATAGGAATGATGGAGAAGAGATCGCCTGCTCATTCAACCTTGAGTGGGCTTCATGTTGACCACAATCGGGATAGGAAAAATAGGATTTGGTCTAAGTTTTTTGACAAACCCGAGGCCGGGGGTTCCATCAGTATAGCTCCCCCTAAAGGAGGCCCCACCAGACGCAATGTGGAGGACATGCTCTTGAAGCTGGTATTATCTTCTGATCGTCGAGATGTGAATGACTTTGTCCTGCTACAGATCCTCTATCAGCTGAGCAGGATTTGGTGTCTAAGCAGTATTTCCGGCGTTCCTAGGTATTTATTCAAGTACGGTGACAACATTGAACATGTCAATAACACTGCTTGGGGACCTATATATTTAGTGAGATATCTGACGCGATAGAGAGGGCACTGAAGGGTCCTGAGCCAGGGAATATGACTTTATATTTGCAAGGGTGTACCCCTCTAGTTTGTGTAAGTAATCATGTCTTTTATTACTGATTGTGAAGGTTAGGGTTTAGTTGTTAATGTTACAATTTGGTTGTTAAGGTTACGGTTTGGTTTTAATATTACGGTTTGGTTGTTAATGTTACATTTTTATTGTTAGGGTTACTTATTGTTACGGATAAAGGTGCTTGTTAAGTTTTTATTTTTCTAATGTATAGTTGTGGTACTATGAACTTACTGGCATCAAGAAGCCAGCAGTTGGATGTACGGTGAGGCCTCCCCTCACAAAATGGGTGAGACTTAGAGAGGTTACTGGTTCTTTGAGATTGGCCATTGTTGTAGCTAAAGCAAGCAAAGCTACGATAAAGCTTCCACAGCAACATGGCCAATTTCAAAGAATCGAGGAAGGTTTGTGGGGGAAGGAGCAGGGGATAGAGAAAGAGAAGATGTGAGAGAGAGAGAGAGAGAGAGAGAGAGAGAGAGAGAGAGAGAGAGAGAGAGAGAGAGAGAGAGAGAAGAGGAGGATTAAGGGACATGCTGCAGTATACGCCGGCAGGGCTCGTGGCCCAAGACACCTTCTTCACAAGAAGAAGAGGAGAGCAGAAGATGACGACATCCCAATTGATGCAGCTATAAGAATTTAGCAATCATGGATTTTATTTGTTTTTTAATTAATTAATCCTTTTAATAATACTCTATTTCTCCATTGCATATGTGATACCACATGATATTGATGAAGACGTCGAGTAGCCAAATGAGGCAGTTGAGCAAATGGAATGGTCTCAGCAAGTTATCTACTGGAAGAGCATCACGGCAATGAACCAAGCATTACATCGCAAGAATGAGAATAAATTTAAGGGTATGATTGCTGCAAATCGTGTAAAGATAAATGCTCTTTCTGTGAATGTGGCTAAGCTGTCTGCTCAAAATAGAAGACTGGGAGAGGAACTAAGCGAAACACGATCCAGAACCCTCTCTGTATATAAGGATAAGAGCCCTACGGGATTGGTGTCTGGCTCATTGATGGAGCCGCAAACTTATACAGGTTAGATGTGGCTTGCAATTATGTTTGCGTGTTATGTTTAATGATTGATTGATAAGTATATGGATTTTTGGTTAAGGTTAAGAATTTATTGTTAACTTTACGGATCTAATGTTAAGGTTAGGGATTTATTGCCAAGGTTAGAGATTGTTTGTTAAGTATATGGGTTAGTTGTTAGGATTATATAACTGATGCTATGTTTTTTTTACAATGAAGTACCTAAGCTCATTTGTTTATTTTTTGAATCAGACACTCCAAGCACCGTGGGTGACATTGATATACAGTACGAGGGGGATGTTAATCAATCATTATTTGATGAAGCTAATAAGGAGAGCGAGGACCCTCCAACAGGGATGGCCTCTCCATAATTATTTTTTACTGATATCCACAAGGAGAGTGAAGATGCTCCGCCAGGAGAAGTACCTCCACCAGAGGCCTATCACATTGACACGGCTCTTGAGGCAGAAATAAACAAGGAGAGAAGGTGTCCCGCTAGCGAATGAGCTGCTAACTTGTACAGGTCAGCTTGCTTGTGCACTATACGTTAGAGATTGGTTGTTATGTCTACGTATTGGTTATTAAGTTTTTGCTTGTTTATACTCTAAATATTATTAAAAATAGGCACTCAACGCGAGGGCACTGGAAGGGAAATAACGCTGGCGGTTGATATTCCTTCTGCAGGCCCTTCTGCAGGATATAATACGGAGACGCAAACTTGTATAGGTTAGCAACTTTTTCACCATGTGTTTAGGCATCAGTTGTTAGGGTTACTATAAAATTATTAAGTTTAGATAGAAGGGGATAAGTTTTCTTAATATTTATACTTCGAATGGATTGTTTGGAAACAGACACTCTAAGAGAGGACACTGGGATGGGAATAAAGCAATTAGAGGATGCCCCTCCACCAGTACCTGACACATCAACTGATGACGAAAATGCTCCTATTGTGTTTTCAAGGGCTTTGAATAAGAGAAAGAGGGGTGCAAGGGAGGCATGCGAGAAGGTGGCCCCTGCTGCACCCCTTAAACGGAAGAGATGCAAAAGAGCGGTGAAGCCTTCCAAGTGGTTAGTCACCCCTTACACTAAAGATAAGAAGGAAGAAAGAAAAAAACAACATAAGGAACAAGGCTATAATAGAAGTGGCTGGGGAGGAGGAAGAGCAGGTGCAGGAAAAGGTAGCAGAGTTGGCTCCTGCTCGGCTACAAAGTGACCCCCACTCTATCTGGGAAAAACACATGAGTTCCCCTATGAGTTCAGAAGAAGAAATGTACAAGAATAACCTGAACGAGGGGATTCTCTTTCCAGGAGGCTTCATCATCAAGTTTTTGGGCGACAAGGACACATTTGTACATAATTATAAGGTGTCAGCAGATGTTGCCGCGCTGCTGACAGAAGAGGAGAAAAAAACTCTCAACCATTTTTGCATTTGTAGATGTAGCAAGTAAGTATTTACCTCATATCTCAAGTATTTACGTTTGTTGTTTAGTTTACGTTTAGGGTTTTTTGTTATAGTTATTGATTTGTTCTTGCTGCTAATTATTAGTTGCTAACTATAATTTTTGTTTTGTCCCTGTTTGTAGTTTTATTAAAGCGTACACCGGGTCAGTGGGGTCTATTAGCCGGCTTGAGATCCTCAATATATTACGCGGTGGGCGACTGGATGATGTAGTAAGATTTTCAATTGGTATTTATTCATTAGCATATTTAACAATACTATTATTAATTACTTGTTGTTAACTTATGATAGCTTGTTGATACGCTACTTGATTTAGTTCGTGAAAATAAGAGACCGTCGTCCGGTATAAAATTAGGGGTGGTCCCTATTTGGTTTAGTGTAAGTTTATGTCTGGATGGTGATCTCTTACCTATCAACACATAATATGCTAAAAGGAACTTAATCGGGTTAATTCTTTATTGCAGCACCAGATACATGTGGCGAAACCAGATTACCAAGAACTACATGATATCTACATCAAACACTTGGTCGATGCAGGGTGGACTAACCTCTTAGTTCTCATTGTCCAGGGCGATCATTGTCATCTACTGGAGTTTGATGTCAAAGATGATATTGCCAGGCATTACGACTCCTTGAAGGAGAGATCTGGACATTGGGAACCTGTGCTCAAAATCGTCAAAGCCTTCAACTACATTAAAGATGGCTTCAATGAGAACCAATTGCGCAGTGTATTCGACTCAATCAAAGTTCCATGCGAGGAGCAAAAGGGGTCGTAAGTTTACCGGAACCCTTGTTAGAATTCAATATTGGAAACTGGTTGTTAAGGTTACGAGTTTGATGTTATGTTTCGTTTGAAAGCAACAGTGGTCTCAATGCTTCCTTGTTTTTGTGTGCAGGTATGACTGTGAGATCTATGTCTACCAGTTCGTACAAGCGATTATCGAAGGTAGAGATGTCCTGCACGTCACGCCCGTAGAGCATAACACATGGGTGGTTCGTGCGAAGCTAGCAGCGTATTTACTGATTGAAGGCAAGAAGAGGAAAAAATGTACGGGAAAACTTGACGATGATGACGTTGAGATGTAGATTTTGTGTAAATGATATATTACAATTCTTTGTTAATAACAATATACATGTAAATATTATAAGGTTAACATCGTATGATTCTGCTAATATGTGCTTCAAATGCAACCAAACTGAATTTGAAAAGATTTTTGTATTTGTCAGCTAATAATTTACGATATGCCAGATCCCCAAGGCTTAACAACAAACCCCAAAGAGATAACATTAACAACAAACCCATGAGTTCAACAACAAAACCGTAACCTCATCAACAAACACCAAAGCTTAACAACATACTAACATTAGCAGAATCATGCGATGTTAACCTTATAATATTTACATATAATATATAAGAATTGTAATATATATATTCAAATTTAGTTTGTAAATGATATATTACAATTCTTTGTTAATAACAATATACATGTAAATATTATAAGGTTAACATCGCATGATTTTGCTAATGTGTGCTTCAAATGCAACCAAACTGGATTTGAAAAGATTTCTGTATTTGTCAGCCAATAGTTTACGATATGTCAGATCCCTAAGGCTTAACAACAAACCCCAAAGGGATAACATTAACAGCAAACCCATGAGTTTAACAACAAAACCGTAACCTCATCAACAAACACCAAAGCTTAACAATATACTAACATTAAAACAAATGTCAAGCCAAAAGGATAAAAAGGAACAGCAACCCCATAACCCTATCAGCCAAGGAACCATAAGCTCAACAACAAAACGCAAAACAGTAAGCTCCTGAACTAACATCACACACACAAGGGGTAACATTAATAGCAAACCCACGAGGTTAACAACAAATGGCTTAAACTTAACAGAGGTATAATCATTCTGAAAAGTGTATCATAAATTAATAGGTTGTTAACAGAGCGTATCATCATCAAGTTAAGCAAAACATATGGGAATTTATAATTGATGATAACCTAGGGGCTGACTGCTCCTCCCCCGCTCCCCTTGCTCGAAGCGCAATCATGGGAGAAACCCCTGTCGCGAGGAATGGTAGAGCCAGAGCTCTTTCTCCACCGTCATTTGCCTACCATCCCAAGTCACTTCAATCAATTCCAGGTCAGCACGGGAAGGCTGCGGTTGCTGGCTTTGAGGTTGGTCAACAGACATGTTGATAGGACCAACGTCATTGTTTGCCTACTGCACACGGTCTTGACCTACAATCTGAGTGATGACGAAACCTTCCATCAGACGAAGGTCCATGGGAGAGGTGTAACGAAACCTAATCCTCTTAGGGACATCCGAATATTCCCTAATCTCTAGCAGCACCCTGCAGTCTTTGAAGTTTGTCTTTGTGGTGACATCAGCAGTGCAGTACACGCATTGGCTGATGCCCTCGAATAGTGATTGGAGGAACTCCCACTCCCAGAGGTGGTAGGGAAGATTGAAGAGGCGGACCCACGTAAATATGGGGTTGGGCAATATTCTTAGCCTGAGGTCCTCCCTCCAAAGTCTGAATCTGCCCACGAAGGACCCAAGATTTACAAGACTGAGCTCAATGGCTTGATCTAATAGCTCATCAGAAGGAATTTAACAATGAACCTATTTACAGATACCCGCTTGATCTCATAGGTCCAATCTCAGACGTTGAAGCGATACATTAGCATCTCTGTAAGCTCCTCTAAAGATGGCAGACCCACCTCAATAGTGAGGAGAGCGACGGTAAAAAGCTCCTGAATGTTGCTGGCGACATTATCTAGAATGGAGAGCAATCGTGGGGAGGCGTTTGCTCTCAGACCATGAGGGCAATCCCGGGAGATATGCCCCGAGCCATAGCAATGGATACATGCGCAATCATCATGAGACATGATCCTTTTGGTTTCAAAACGAAGATCGTGTAGTTGATAATGAGGCTGGGATAGGGAGAGAAGGGTATTATCTTGTGCGCAAACCTGACGTAGAGAATGGCGGTGATGGGAAGATTGATGGCTGCGTTGTATGGTCTTATCATGGATACAGGCGATGGGATGAGGGTTAATTGTCACGTGGTGGCTGGGAATAGTGAGGAGACATGTGATAATACTGTCTTGGGAACATAATCTACTATAGAATGCATTTAATGCAGAGAGAAACCAACAACTTTTTCTCTTCATCACCTAGGCAACTAAAAGGCTAAACTTGATAACCATTCCATAAGGTTGACAATAGAGTGCTAACCTTAGCAAACAATCCATAAGCTTGATAACGTGGAGCTAACCTTAGCAACAAATCCATAAGCTTGACAACCAGTATATAACCTTGACAACCAGTCCATGATCTAAACAATAAAACCATAAGCTCAACAATACAACCTTGTATCATGCCACGTCCTTCCTTACAGTCATGCTACAACCTTAACAAACAATAAATTAGCTTATCAACAACCCCGTGATATTCTCAACAATTCCCTATGCTCATCAATACGATGAAGACTGCTATAACCTTAACAACAGAGCTAAACGTTACAACAAGGAGCTAATGTTAGCTATCATTCCATAAGTTTGGCAACAGAGAGCTAACCTTAACAACCAATACATAAGCTTGACAACAGAGAGCTTACCTTATCAACCAATCCATAAGCTTGACAACAGGATGCTAACCTTAGTAACCAATCCATAAGCTTGACAACCAGCACATAACTTTTTCTCTTGATCACCTTGGCATCTAAAAGGCTAAACTTGATAACCATTCCATAAGCTTGACAACAGGACACTAACCTTAGCAAACAATCCATAAGCTTGACAACAGAGCGCTAACCTTAACAACCAATCCATAAGCTTGACAACCAGCACATAACCTTAATAACCAGTCCATTATCTTAACAAAAAATCCATAAGTTCAACAATACAACCTTGTATCATGCCACGTCCTTCTTTACAGTCATGCTATAACCTTACCAAACAATAAATTAGCTTATAAACAACCCTGTGATATTCTCAACAATTTCCTAAGCTCAACAACACAATGAGGACTGCTACAACCTTAACAACAAACAAATAAGCCTAACAACAGAGCTAAACGTTACAACAATGAGCTAATTTAGCTATCATTCCATAATTTTAACAACAAAGAGCTAACCTTAACAACCAATACATAAGCTTGACAACAGAACGCTAACCTTAACAACAGGGTGCTAACCTTAGCAACCAATCCATAAGCTTGACAACCAGCACATAACCTTAATAGCCACTCCATGATCTTAACAACAAAACCATAAGCTCAATAATACAATCCCGTGATCTTCTCAACTAATAAGCCTAACAACAGAGCTAAACATTACAACAAGGAGCTAATGTTAGCTATCATTCCATAAGTTTGATAACAGAGAGCTAACCTTAACAACCAATACATAAGCTTGACAACAGAGAGCTAACCTTATCAACCAATCCATAAGCTTGACAACAGGACGCTAACCTTAATAACCAATCCATAAGCTTGACAACCAGTAAATAACCTTGTCAGCCAATCCATGAGCTTAACAACAAAATAATAAACTTAACAAGACAACCTTGTATCATACCACGTCCTTCTTTACAATCATGCTTAACAACAAATAAGATTATCAACAACCTCGTGATCTTCTCAACAATTCCCTAAGTTTAACAAAATAAAAAGGACTGCTACAACCTTAACAATAAACAAATAAGCCTAAAAATAGAGCTAAACGTAACAACAAGGTGCTAAACTTAGCTACCATTGCATAAGCTTGATAACAGAGCGCTAACCTTAACAACCAATATATAAGCTTGGCAATATAACGCTAAACTTCACAATAAACACGTAAACTTAACAACCAGTTAATAAAGGTGATAGTGAGTCCATAATATTTTTGATAAAACGTTAAACTTAACAAAACAACCTGTATCAAAAAATAATTTCCTTTACAATCATGCTACAACCTTAAAACAAACAAATAAGTTTATCAACAATCCCGTAAACTAAACAAATAAGCTCAACAACACAATAACAACTGCATGTATTACCATTGTCTCTACTCTAAATTCCATAACCGTGGGTGAATATAACTGGTTCCCTTCAATAAGCTTGTACAATAACAAGATAGTTAAGATTCAAAGGTGTGTGGAATACAATAAATTCAGATGGATCAATGTGTGAATCACCTAAGAAGGCATGCAAATGCTGGTGAAGATAGTCTTCTGACTTACGTTTACACTGTATAGCTATACAATGTTAACATAAGCCAGAGGACTATCTCCACCAGCATTTGCATGCCTTCCCATGTGATTCACGCATGACCCATCTGAATTGATTGTATTCCACGCACCTATGAATCTTAACCATCTTCTTATTGTACAAGCTCATTGAAGGGAGCACATACATTCATCCACAGCTAATGGAACTAAGAGCAAACACATAAGGGGATAACGTCTTCATCAGCGTGAGGGATATCCAAGATCTTCATCAGTGTGCACAAACCTTATCGCCATGATCTTCATCGGCGTGAAGACTAGCGTTGATCTTCTGGTTTTAATGATAAAAGGAGAACTTGTAGGTTTTGGGGAGAGGGTAGCTCAGGCTTCACATATAAAGGATAGAGAGTCAACAGAGAGTCGGCGAGGGGGAGATCAAGGAAAGATTGTGCCGAAAGGATATCTGCGCTATCCTGTAGTTGAACAAGCGAAGGGATGGTGATGTTGCCGCGTGGAATGTGGGGATAGGTAGGAGTCCATGTTATATTAACTCTCCTCCTTGGGAACTAGGAGGAACATTGAATGCAATAGCAGAGAATATACCCCGGTGACCGTGACAACCAAGCGCAAGTGAATAACAGTAAGGGGCCTAACAGTAAACATAACATTCAATCGATAAATCTAGCAACCAAATAGTAATCTTAACATCAAAACCATGTCCTTAACATTTATAACGATATACTTCATAATAAATCCATGTGCATGACAATAAAACGCTAAACTATATAGGCTCGTTCCAGTATAAAATTTCTTGGATTCTGACTATATGATAGCATCAGCCATTTGAATGCTAATAACCTTATCTATTCCCCATTGTTAATTCTCTAAATTCCATAAACTGTGCTTGAATATAAATAACTTCCACCAAAGACCTTTTCCAACAGCCTTTTAAGTTCATGGAAAACTCTTTGGAGAAAGCCATTGCTATTCAAGCCCATCTGATAGAACTTAGAGAAAATAACAATGGGGAATAGATAAAGGTAATAATATTCAAAAAAGGTTGATGCTATCATATGGTCAGAACCCAAAAATATTAAAGAAGTCTTCATTAGCGTGAGGGCTAGCTGTGATCTTCTGGTTTATGAGATTGGAGAGGGGAGAGCTTAGGATGATTAAGAAAATAGTGAGGAAATAGAATGCCAGTGATGGGAAGATAAAGAAGATGTAAAGGCGAGGAGAAAGGTTATATAGTTCGGTTCTGTATTGGAACAATCCGAGGGATGGTGATATTACTCTACTGCCTTGGAAACTATGAAATGCATTGAATGCAGTCAAATCAAAAATATCTCGGTAACATTGATAGCCAATTGCAAGTGAATATTAGTAACCTTAACAACAAACAAATAAAATTGACTTCCAAGTAATAACCTTAACAACCAAACCAAAACTTTAACATTAAAGTGATAAAATTAACAACCAAGTAATAGCCTTAATAACCAAACCATAAAACTTAACAATTTTAATGATATACTTGATAATTTTAACAATCGGTAACACCGATAACAAAGAGCAGGTAGATAAAAGGTGGATAACAGTAAACTTAACATTCAATCGATAAACATATCAACCAATTCAAAACTTTAACATTAAAGTGATAAACTTGACAACCAAATAATAACCTTAACAACCAAGTCAAAACTTCAACATTAAAGTGATAAATTTGACAACCAAGTAATAACCTTAACAACCAAGTCAAAACTTCAATATTAAAGTGATAAACTTGACAACCAAGTAATAACCTTAATAGCCAAGCTATGACCTTATCACTTGTAACTCTATACAGGACAACAAATACATATACATGATAATAAAACACTAAACTATATAGGCTCGTTACAGCTTGCACGATTGTGACCCTCCATGTTGCATCGAGAGCACTTAACAGGACGGGTGTTCAGCGACCTGTTGTTTATTCGTCTAGTGCATGGTCCGCCACGTCTTTTTTGGTGGGAGGAGGCTTTAACACTCGCTCTTCTGGCGGTAGAAAGCACTTCTCATAATCTGGGATGGGAAAGATGATTGGTGCATAACTTGCTCTGAATGTGTCAACAGTCATGTACCAATCATAATATTGATAAATTTCTCGTCCTATCCATATAATTGAAGTGCACGCATGTTTGCAAGGAATGCGGGTGATGTCCCAGGACCAGTAAGAACAAGTTCGATTCTTCAAATCTACACGGTAAGTTTTATTGGATTCGACCTCCACAATATCTTCTGTCGAATGTTTAATCTCCAAGCAGCTATCATGCTGAATATTATCACACAGCACCATCTCCGCTTCTGGGCATAAATATCCAGACCATGTTTGACCCACTAACCTCCTTTCATGCATGCGCTCCATTATTTGCTTCCGTATGGTCTCAACCAAGGTAAGATTCGTAATAATCGTGCTTTTCTTATCCAGCTGTTGAAGGACTCAGCAACGTTTGAAGTAACATGGCCATACCTTAACAATAAAACACTAACATTAACAATAAAACCATAAACTAAACATTAAAGGCCTAAGCTTAACAACAAATATTCTAAACTTAACAACAACACCCTAGCAGAATAACTCTAACCATAACAATAAAAATCTAACCTTAACAGAAAACTATAGGATAACTCTAACCTAAACAACTATAACGATGCTGTAACAAAATAACGTTGAAACAAAACTATCTTACCTTATATCAGGAAAATGCGGGTTTACTCATCTCTCCGGGGAGTATTCCATTACAGTGACGTAAGCCCTGTGATCGATCGCTGCTAATTCTTTCATGTCATTATACCATTTAGATATTGTGAACTTATAAGATACAGATTATAACAGCTCGCCCAACGTAGTCGTGATATTTGCCTTGTGCCGAAAATCCTTCATCTTCTTTTTGAAATTCTCAACTAGATGCAGAACACACCTTGAGTGGAATGCATCTGGAAAGAATTCCTCGACTGCTGCCCTAATACCCTTGTCGGCGTTAGAAATCATTACCAGTCGATGTGGAGGTTGGTAAGAATTTTCCCTATCATACAGTAACGTCCATAATCCTTGTAAGAGCCATTTCCAGTTAACCTCATCTCGCATACGCAATAAGCAAGGAAAAATATTCCTTGGTTGCCGTCATACGCAGTAGCACTAAGTAGTATGTCTCTGTAATGATCTTTAATAAATGTTCCATCCAAAAACAATAGAGGCCTACACCCAGCAATGAACCCTTTAATACAGGTATTATAACTAATGAACAATCGCCTGAACCTCCCATTATCAGCATCAATAACAACACGACTCCCTGGATTAGTTGCATGCACCATGGATTCATACCTGCATGAATATAACAACAAAGCAGTGGATTCATAACCATAACAAATGATCTTGAAACTTCACGACCAACACGTATACTTAACGACGAACCAATAACTTTAATAACTAATACGTATAGTTAGCAACCAAAACGTAAATAGTAAATTTAGCAAAGGATTCATAACCATAACAACTAATCTTCAAACTTCACAACCAATACGTATACTTAACGACGAACCAATAACTTTAACAACTAATACGTATAGTTAGCAACAAAAACATAAGCAGTAGATTTAGCAACGAATTTATAACCATAACAACTGATCTTCAAACTTCACAACCAACCTGTATACTTAACATCTAACCAACAACTTTAACAACTACTATGTATAGTTAGCAACCAAAACGTAAGAGTGATTTCAAAAGAATAAAAAAGATAAGGATCATCTCTATGAATCGTAAGCCTCATCATCGTCACCGAACAGGTCCTGTTGAGTTGTCTCCTTGCTCCATCACGCTTTACTATAGTTAATATTGATGCCAAAATTAGAGAGCATGTCGTTCTTGATATCAACTGCACGAAGATCTAGCCTAACCTTCAAAACAGCTTGTATTTGGCTAGCAATGAACTTCCTTGATGCCCTTGAGTTGCCAACATTTGCTCCATGTTGACCGCAGATGTGGGTAGACTCAAAATTCTTTATGAACATGATAGACAAATTTCTGAGTGGGGAAGCAAACAACATCCAAGGACAACCATGTGTGTGCTTGAATCGGCAATAGACTATTATGCGTCTTTGTTCATTATGGTAAAAATCATACTCGAACCGTTTAGCAATTGAATAGTATTGAAGTGCTAATCTAACTTCAGCAGCACTATCAAATTTCTGACCAACTTCACGTATGGAGGTGTGCCACTCAGTTGGGATCTTTGTTTGGTGATTAAGCATGTCTTCCAGTAGCATGATCGAGTCGCCGGTAGGGTTGTCATTAGGAATACGCTCATCATTATAGGTTTGGGTGAACGTGGTATCTGTGCACCGTGAATTTTCTGTCGGTATTATCCTGAAGTAGTAATAAAAATACATAGCCTCAGCAATGAACTGATAACCTTAACAACAAACTCATAAACGTAACAGCCAACACTTATTCTTAATAACTAACCCTTATACTTAAGGATAGACTCGTGACCTTAACAACAAACGCATATACTTAATATCAAACACCTTATCTTAGCAACCAACTAGTATACGTAACAGCCAACAAATAACCTTAACAATCAGTGCTTAATATAACCTTGACAACCAACACATTGTCTAAGCAACCAATGCATAAGGTTAACAACTAATGGCAAAACCTATCAGTGAACTCAAAAGGAAACATGGAGTGCAATTCCTACGCAGTTTCTGGCATAGTCTGCGTGTTCTACGAAGTTGAGGATTCCCCAGCGGAGGTAGCATACAAATTCGCATCTGTAAATCCATTACGCCGATAATACTCGAATATCAAATTTAAGTCATCGTCGTTATTAATTGAAATAACGAATTTCTTTTCCCTTTTGCATATGAACTTCAGTGAAAGAGATTGCATTGGTATTTTAAGCCTTTCCGCCACTTGATATCTCAAGCTGTTTATTTCTATATTCTTTTTAATAACAACGAATACACTGTCACCACCTTTGTTGCTTTTTGCCTTCGTTACCACGCATAGAAGAGATCCATCCGCCATTTTATTACAGGGAGTAGTTGAAGAATCGAAGAGGCTTTTATTGAGAAGAATTAAGTAAAAGGAACAAATTAGTTGGGGTAATAGAATGGGGAGGCACTCAGCGATTTTAGCTGGAAGGAGAATATATCTGGTGATAATTTTAGAGGGAAATAAGAATCCCCCTCAAAAAAAAATCATTCTAATCACCATTTAATGCCTATAGTCGAAACGCCATGTTTCCGACGTGAGAGGGCGACGAACACAGGCTGCAAATGGTATTTTGGGCATTTCGAGTGAGGTTTAAATGGAGTTACGCCTGGGGATTCGTTTTGGGGGCTGGAAGAAAATCGCAGGCGATTTTGGGGGCAAAGCACCCGTTAAAAAGTCTTGGGGGGAGCATGTTTTCTTGTGTTTTGGGGGCTGGAAGCATTTTTTCCTATATTATAATATAATATAGTATTAATTATTTGAAAATATAAGATTGTTAATACTATTATATAGTATGTTATATTATGTTATAATATAGTACATTATAACTAATTAATACACTAAGAATATATTTAAATAAAATTTTAAAATAAAAGTCTGATAAAATATAATGAATATGTTACACATAATATTATATTATATTATATTATAATAAATGTATCATTTGTAATTAAATTAATATATTAATTAATACCTATCTAATATAATATTATATAATAAAATAAATTATTACATTAATAGAATATTTGTTAATATGTTATATTATATTAAACAATGATATTATTTATCAATTAAGTCTAAATTAACTTATGCAATTTTTTAAATATAATATTTAATATATAATAATATGTATAACCAAACAAATTATAGTACATTATAACAAAAACATGTTCAATAATATAAATTAATATAGTATTATATAATATATTTATATATTATAAATATAAATATATTACAACATTTTATATTTAAGAGAAAATATTTTATTATAATATTACATTATATTATGATATATAACATTATATTATAACACAATAATATATCACATTATATTAATATAATATAATACCATAAAATAAAATAGCATTATATAATATAATATAACATTACTACATAAATATATTAACATATTAAATAATTTTACTATACTATACTATATTATATTGCATTATATTGATTTAATATAATATAATAAATATTATAGCTAAACTAAATATTAATAATATATTTAATACTACTAACTAATATGATATATTACATTACTATAATATTATATTATATTGTATTATATTATTACATATAATATACTAACATATTAAATAATTTTAATATACTATACTATATCATATTGTTTTATATTGTTTAATATTATATAGTAAATATTATAGCTAAATAAAATATTAACAATATATAATACTACTAAGTAATATAACATAATATATTATACTATATTATAATGGAATATATTATATTATTTTATAATGATATATATCACACAGAGATATAATATATAGAATATATTGTTATTTTATATTTTTACATATCATAGTATATCTTTATAATATAATTAGCACGTATTAGTTATGTAAATACAAATGGTTTCAAAGTGGAACATCATTGTTCCAATACGAAGGATGGGGTAAAATTTTGCAATTAGGACAAAAAATTTGTTAATGAGTGATAATTTTATTCCAAGCAGTAAATTTTAACCACTAGTGTTCTAGCAAATCAAAAATAACAAAACGTAATATCTTTGTTTAATTATCCCAATGAGAAACACCATAAAATAGAGCTCCCAACGATACTTAGACTTTATTTTGTAGTGTTATTGGTATTTTGTAGTGTGATTGGTTGGGGGCAATGAGACTAGGATTTTACTTTTTAGTGTTATTCATTTTTTACAAAAATTTTGACACAATTATCTGACCTACCCTAAAAATATCACACCTATACAAAGAAAACTTGGACAAATTTTCGAAACAGTCATATTTGGACTTTTATTTGCAAAAAATGACGCATTTCAAAGTTATTTGTAAAAACCGACCTGGTTTCAGCCCTATCACTGAAATCAGGTCGGTTTCTGGAAAAAAAAATTTACGAAACTTCGCTGGAATTGAACTCCCGTGAAGTTTAGCATATTTTTAAACATTACGAGAGTTCAACTCCCATGAATATTAAATTCTTCAAAATCTTCACGGGAGTTGAACTCCCACGAAGATTTATTCAGAGAACAGACTTCACGGGAGTTGAACTCCCGTGAAGTCTGTTAGAGTATTAAAATCTCCACGGGAGTTCAAATACCGTGGAGTTACATGCCAAATTTCCCAGAGAATCGCTCTCTGGGAAATTTAGACTGCAACTAATTTTTATATTTTTAGAAAACCATAATTTTACCCAAATTCATATATTGATGTTCCTAAATATATAGTAACACTAACTTTTACATTTTTGACAATTCCCCTATAAATCCACAAAATTATTTAAATTTTCTTCACAAAAATCATATACAATCCACAATTAATTTCTAAAATCTAATTTTTTACATGTGATCACCACAAAATAGTAAGAATATACAAGAAATAAAGAAAAAAATTAGACGAATTTACCTTCAATTTGAGAATATACAAAAATCATATATCAATGTTCCTAAAACATTCAAGATCAATATTACACAAAAAAACCTTAGAACTTAATTGTTACTTACCATTAAATCCTTAAAATATTCAAGATCATTACAAGGGATCTCAGGGGGGACGCTTGACTTACAAGCGCATGCCCCATGAGACTTATGATGATGTGGAGCTCCCCGTCGCAACTGTCAATGTGACGTGGAAGTCTAAGGCTGTTGAGCGTGAACGTATCCACCAACGCACTCGCGCCCGAACGAGGGTAGCCATTCCGTTTGACTACACGCGCCTAGCTTCCGTCTCTGACAATGACGATGATGATTGCTCGGCAGTGGCAGCATCGCAAACCTCAAGCTCAGTACAGGGCGAGCACGCAAATATGCACATGACTGACATCCCCGACGAGATATCCAGGAGACTCGACGAGCAACAAGCAACCATCGATTCCCTAAAAGATATGTTGGAACAGCTTCTGAGCGAGAAGAAGAAGATGAAAGAGAGGACTTCGCGGGCTTCGCGCAAATCCACGAAGCACAAAGAGCGGGTGCCTACTCCTTTTCACTCCTCATCCGAGTCATCTAGAGGAGCGTCATCTTTGGATCATAATCCGAGGGACAAAAGGCTAGACGAGTTCCAAAGCCAACTTGATGCCTTGAAGCTCCAAAAGTATATGAACAAGCTGGGGGTTGTCAGACCATATCCAATCGAATGGGATATAGTCTCCTACCTGGTGAAGTTTCAGCCACTAGACCTCCTACAGTTTGATGGCAAAGGTTCTCCTACCTAGCACATCTACTACTTCTAGATGCAAACTGGACACATAGTGGGGAATGATCCCATTATGACTCGACTGTTCATTGGCACCCTTAAGGGGGTCGCTTTTGAATGGTTCCGCAGATTAGAACCTGAATCCATCACCTGCTGGAAGGACATGGAACAACTCTTCATGGTTAGATTCTTCGACGATGATGAAGAAATATCTGTGGCCACCCTGCTAACTACAAAGCAGGAGAAGACAGAGTCTGTAAGCGACTTTGTCAAGAGGTTCAGGAATCGATCACTGCATACACGTGATCAAGTTTTTGAGGCCATTCTCATTGAGATGTGCCGGAACAATCTCTCCATTGACATCTTGTCCAATATGGGTGCTATCATAGCTCGCTCGTGGAAAGACTTAATCCACAAAGGAGAACAAGTCGAAAGCATGCTCAAGCGTATGGATGCTGAAGAGCCATGTGGATCTGAAGGAGGTGATGACCAAAGCAACTTCACTTTGGTAGTGGAAACCACTTCCCCATCCAAACCCTCTTCAAAACAGAGGAGCAATGCTTCAAAGCACCAGAAGCCCACAATAGCATCTGTTAAGTTCACCGTCTCGAACCTAAACTGTGGGACCGACTACGAAGACTTGGCTACTACTGGCCGAAGATGATCGGTGACGCTTAAATGCGTCAATTGCCAGAAGACTTGCATCCGACGATAACTTCATACCTATTCATGGTGGAGATGTTCTACTCAAATGGGCAACATGTCGGCAGAGGATTTTATCCTTACATCTCCTACCTGGTCAAACCTTCCTACAGTTAGGACCAAACCTAACTATCAAATTAACTGTTACCTCTGATAGTCATTTCTCCACCAGTCTTATTCAACTAGACGATGGATCTATTAAAATTATCAAGTTAACTGTTACATCTGATAGTCATTTCTCCATCAGTCTCATTCAACTAGACAATGGATCTATTAAAACTATCAAGTTAACTATTACATCTGATAGTCTCCTCCAAATTTTCCCCGTCGATCCTCTCTAATAGGACGACGGGACCACTCCCACTGTCATGTTAACACTACACCTTTGACAAAATCAACTTACCAATCATTTTTAATAGGATGGTAGGTCCTCAAAGTCGTTCCAATCGCGATAATTCCTATCACGTTAACGATTACCTCTGATAGCCGACACCATCATTCCAAAAATGTCGTTGTCCGATCAATCGTCACACTCATACGTCCCTGAACGACCTGATCTATTCTGAGCATTCTGATATTTTCTTAGACCAATCAATGGGTAGTAGCCTACCATGTGATGGCTCCTATAGCAATCAATCATCACACTCATACGTCCCTGAACAATTTGATTCCCACAACACCGTCTTTCCCGTAAAAGGCGTTGTTGTTTGATAGTGGCCTACCATGCGATGTGCTGCTATTTCAGGGTTCGTCTTTGCCCCAAAAGAAGACAAATTAGGGTTCGTCTTTGCTCCAAGAGAAGACAAATCAGAGTTCATCTTTACCCTAAGAGAAGACAAGCTTCTCCCCTTGACTCCAACGGGTATATGAGTATAAACTATTTCCCTAACCTCCAATTGATATACGAGGCTAAACGGTTCCCTTTCCTACAAACGGTGCAAGAGTCTAAACTGCCCCCCTTATACTCCCACTGGTGCAAGAGTCTAAACTGCCCCCTTATACTCCAACCGGTGCACGAGATTAAACTGCCCCCTTATACTCCCACTGATGCAAGAATCTAAAACTGCTTCCTTTACTCCGATAAGTATACGAGTATAAACCGCTGCTCCTTTACTCCGATAAGTATACGAGTATAAACTACTGCTCCTTTACTCCGATAAGTATACGAGTATAAACCGCTGCTCCTTTACTCTGATAAGTATACGAGTATAAACTGCTGCTCCTTTACTCCAATAAGTATATGAGTATAAACTGCTCCCTCCCTCCGACCGGTGCACGAGGTGAAACTGCTCATTTCCTCTAACCGGTACACAAGGTGAAACTGTTCCTTTCCTCTAACCGGTGCACGAGGTGAAACTACTCCTTTCCTCCAACCGATGCATGAGACTAAACTACTCCTACCCTCCGACTGGTATACGAGGTTAAACTACTCCCTACGCTCATAATCCAAATGCCTAAAAAGGCTTAAGATAGAGGAGAAAGTTTAGCATTGAGCCTAAGAGAAACTCCTTGAAAACTTACCATGCTAAGGGTAAGAGCATGGCTAGTCCAACTCAAACGATAGTTGGTAAAGACAAATCAAGTCCGTTGATAGCTGAGGGTTTGCTCAAAATCCTAAAAGGTGATCATCAGCTGCGAGTGAAGAGGTTAACTTCACTGAGCTCGTTAGAGGGCTCCTCACTCTATCTGAGCAGGGATCACTTTATAGGTCTTCATATCTAAAGTGTTCCAGACCTTATGCGACCTGATTCAGGTCTGAAAACTTCGGAGGGGGTTTTGTAGGTAATAAAAATTGCCTTTAATCCCTATCAAAGAAGTTTAGAACAAAACTACTAAAACCTTGCCCGAAATAGAAAAAAAGGAAAAAAACGCTGATATCTCTCAAACCGGAAGGAATTTGGCAAAACGGACAGGAGCAAATTGAACCCTATGGGGTAGGTTTGGTCGGCTTCGTCTCATCAAGATAGTTAATTTTTATACATAATTTGTCCAATTCCGACTTACGGTTTGAAAGTTATGGCCTATTCTTCGAAGCATGTTCAGTAGCTCGCCTAAAGGCTGAAGCTCGCCTGTAAAGGCTGAAGCTTGCCTGAAAGGAAGTCCGTCTGCAAGGATAGAGCTCGCCTAATAGCATTGAAGCTCGCCTGGATGAGATTCGCCTGTACAGCTCACCTGCACAGCTTCGCCTGCACAGCTTCGCCTGCACAGCCTCGCCTACACATTGAACTAAGCTCACCTGAAGGCCTAGCTCTCCTGACAGCTCGAAGCTTGCCTGTTTGGCCGAATCGCCAGCATGAAGGTTCAAGCTCGCCTGAAGACCAAGTTCACCTGACAGCTTGCACCTCGCCTGCACGAAGTAAGCTCGCCTAACAACTAGAAACCCGTCAGCATTGTCAGCTGCCCACTTGGAGTATAGGAACAGTCACATTAGTGGTTAAATCCTACGAATCAAGGGAGAAAGCAAGACACTCCTCTGTTCGCGGGAAAATTTGTTGCTTTCTTCATTACTGATTCCATTGCACACTCTTGTAATAGTTTATCGATTACAAAGATCCAGTCTTTTTATAAGATCCGATTACAATGAAAATCAAATAAAAAGAAATGAAAATTACAACTTTGTTTCCTTGTTTGTCGAACAAATCACGAGCTCCTGTTTTGCGGTCGCTCGCTTGCGTGGGTTGTTTTCCTGCGCCGGGGTTTATCCGTGGACCACCGCGAGATCTAGATCCGGTCGGATCTACACAGTATAACGGGTACTATTTCACCAAGGAAATAATAGCCGGGAGGGATTGTTTCACCAAGGAAACAACCGCTCGAATCTCGGGATCAAAGAACCAAGCTTTGATCCGGAGTGTACTTACGTAGATCTGAGATCTGAGATCCGGTTCCTCTCGAACACCTGCCTTATTTGACGTTGATGATCGCCGAGCACCAGATCTGGATGAGCAAGTCTTCAAAGTTTTAAAGTTCTGATCTTTTTTAGATCTGAGTCTCCAATTCAGCAGGGCTTCGCCTCCTCCTAAATCCAACCTCTTGAAATGAAGAACCCCTTGGCCTATTTATAGCCACTCAAACCTGTGCTCGTGCACGTGTCAGAACACAAAAGGGGAAGGGGGGGGGTTGCCGGCCACCCCAGGGTGGCTCGCCCAGGGTGGCTCGGCCACCGAGCCACCTTAGGGTGGCTCGGCTTGGGCCGAGCCACCTTGGGGTGGCTCGGTTTCGGCCGAGTCCCCTCGGGTGTTGTTCGTTCCGGTCTTTTCTGTTGTTTCCGGTTTGTGGTTGACTTGGGTGGTTGATTGATCTGGAAAAGATTCGTTGACTTGATTCCAGATTAGGCAGTAACTCCCCTTCTGAGTTTGAGTCTGAAACGATCTTGATTCGATCGTGATTCATCCGAGTTCGCTCTTGTTTAGATGACTTGTTGACTCCTCGAACTGTTAGCTTGATTCCGCATGCGAATGGATGCATTCCGTTGTTTGCGTGCGGTTCGTTAGCCTCGTTAGTCCGCTTCGTCGCATATCGCTTGGCTTCGGCGTTGTGGGCTAACAGTTTTGTTTGGATATGTCGCCCGATGGTCCGTTTGTTGAATCGGCGTCGTCGAGCTGTGCTAAGGGACCTATAGGCAATTTTATACGCCTACAGATACCCCCTCCAAAGTATTTCAGTCTCGTTCTTTTATAGAAGAGTCTGGAATACTTTGGATGTGATTGTCCCAACCTTCAGTCGGTGTAACGGGACATTGGAATGGCTTCTGTTCTGGATTCCTTCAATTCCTTCAGGCTATTCGGTGCTTTGTCGAACGTCTGTAAGGATTCCGGTGCTGCATTTATTGTCTGACCGTCTGTCGAAATTTTGAACTTGAAGTCGATTCTTGATTTCTTGACTTTTTTAGCTCGAGTTGGTTGATTCAACATAGAACTGATCATCGATTGATGGCGTTGAATCTTTATTTACAACATGTTGTCTGGCGTTTGAGCTTCTTTGTGACGCGTTGTCTGGCGTTTGAGCTTCATTGCGATACGTTGTCCGGCGTCCAGGCTTCATTTTAACGCGTTGTCCGGCGTTTGACACAGTTTATACTCGTACGTCTGCTGGAGTATACACAGTTTAAGCTCTTAAGGTATTGGAGCGTGGCCGATACTTGAGTCACGAGACCAATTTGTTAAATTGATGCGTCAATGACTCGTATTCATAGAATTTTTAGCAAATTCTCAGCCATCAACGGATTTGATGAGCCTTTACCGACTACCGTTTGAGTCGGGCTAGCATGCGGATTGTCTAAATCCATTCCGCATGTAACGTTAAGCTAAAAGAGTTAACCCTTTTAGTGCTACGATATTGAATACGTAGACTTCGTCTTTCTCCTGTGAAAAGACTAAACAGCAACGTGTATGAGACGTTGTCTTAGGATTTTTGGCAAATCCTCAGCCTTTAACGGATTTGATGTGCTCTTACCGATTACCGTTTGAATCGGGCTTACATGCGGATTGTTTAAATCCGTTCCGCATGTGACGTTGTGCTAAAGGAATGAACTCCTTTAGACTTTGTGCTATGATGTTGAATACATAGACTTTACCATTTGTCACGGGAATAGGTTACCCGGCGACGCGTGTTAGGCGTTGACTTTAGGGTTTTTGGCTAACCCCCAGCCTTCAACGGATTTGATTAGCCTTTACCGACTCTCGTTTGAGTCGGGCTAGCATGCGGATTGTTTTAGTCCGTTCTGCATGTGACGTTGTGCTAAAGGAATGAACTCCCTTAGACTTTGTGCTACAGCTTCGAATATGTAGACTTCGCCATTGTTGTGGGAATAGGCTACCCAGCAACGTGTATTAGACGTTGGCTTATCCCTACTTAGGCTTCGGGATAAAATTCCCCAGGTTTAGACCCTGGTGCCTTTTTCAATCGGCGAAAGACTAAACCGGCGACGCGTGTTAGGCGTCGGCATATTCTTTCTTAGGATTCAGGATGAAATTCCCCATGCGTGTGAGGCATGGATTTTGGTGTTATTAATAACAACCTGCCACAATGTTGAATATGCAGACGGGTGTTCTATTTAACGGTCAAGAACTAACCGGCGGCGCGTGTTAGGCGTCGGCATATCCTCGCTTAGGTTTCAGGATAAAATACCCCAGAATCGAACTCTGGTATCTTTTTCTGCGGAAAAAGACTAAACCGGCAGCGCGTGTTAGGCGCAGACTTATCCCTGCTTAGGTTTCGGGATAAAATACCTAGAATGAATCCGAAACTGATAAACTTATGGAAAAGATTGGTGTGGGAAAGGAAGAATTTTATATTCTATTCCCAATTTGAAAAGGAGACTCGAGGTGGGATCTCCACCCCCAGAATCCGAAAAGGTGAAACTGAGAGTGGGATCTCCACTCCGAGAATCAAAGAGATTCGGATAACCCTAACTGTCAGAAGGTTTGATTACCGAGGTAAAGATGAATTTCTCGTTTATCGAGAGTGGATTGTGGTTTTGGTCCTAACTGTAGGAAGGTTTGACCAAGCGAGAGTTTGAGATGACCCTAATTGTAGGAAGGTTTGATCACTCGATTTGAAAGCGGACCTCTCGTTCATTGGAGGAATCGAGAGGGGATTTTGGTTGTGGTCCTAACTGTAGGAAGGTTTGACCAAGTGGGGGGGTTAAGACGATCCTAACTGTAAGAAGGTTTGATCGCTTGATTTGTGAACCTCTCGTTCATTGAAGGACTCGAGAGGGGATTTTGGTTTTGGTCCTAACTGTAGGAAGGTTTGACCAAGTGGGGGATTTGAGACGATCCTAACTGTAGGAAGGTTTGATCGCTCGATTTGAAAGTGGACCTCTCGTTCATTGAAGGAATCGAGAGGGGGTTTTGGTTTTGGTCCTAACTGTAGGAAGGTTTGACCAAGTGAAAAGTTAGAGTAAGAGTACAAATCATTGTAGGAATGTTGATTCGTACAAATCACTCGAAAGGGGATCCCTGATGTTAAGTGATAAGGACTTAACACAAAGGGTTTTGACAATTCGTCAATGATTGATAGATCAGAATTCTAAGCATTAAGAGTTTAGTGCTTATCACTTTATTCATAACGACCGGGTTATCCCTAAGAATATTACATTTAACATTCTTCCGGGAACTTCCCGTTACCTGAATTATCCACCCCCAGCTTTCTTTACAAAACTGGGTGTATCATTGAATTAGATGCACGATCGGGTTATCCTTAAGAATACCAAGCATGGCACTCTCTAGGAACTTCCCGTGGAAGAAAGGAAATAATTTAGACTCATACACCTATTGGAGTATCAGGGAGCAGTTTAACCTCTTATACCGGTCGGAGGATTGAGAAGCAGTTTATACTCATGTACTCTTCGGAGTGTCAGGAAGCAGTTTATACTCTTATACCGGTCGGAGTTATGCCGTTTTCAACTGGCTCACTCTAGCGTTATGACACCGGCTTCAACCAAGGTCTGGATGCTATTCTTGAGTGTAAAGCACGCCTTGGTTGGGTGAAGGATCCTCCTGTGGTATGCGCAGTACTTCGGATCCGCAATATCGTCAGCTTCCTCTTGATTCATGATCGGTGGGAGCTTGATCTTGTTATTGTCGAGGAGGGATTTGAAGATGGCTGGAACATCTTCGTCCTTGAAGGAGTACACTTTTTGAGGCCTCTGATCCGAAGTCTTTTACTGCCTCCGGGACTGCTGTTGCGATGTTTGATTAGCATCAACAGTCGTTGCGGGTGTCTTGCCCTTACCACGGGAGGCGAAGTTTGAATTCAGAGGATTAATCATCGATTGACCCCTCTCGGCCTTCTTCCTTCGGAGGAAGCGTTCGGCTTGTTCCCCTCGGACCTTCAAGTCTTTCCAAGTGTTGGACGGTGCTGTCCCTATTGCTTCCAACACGTCCAGTGCGAGGTTGTTGTGGCAAGTCTGGAGAACGAACTCCTCAGTGATCGGGTCCTTGCAATTCAACGCTTTGTTCCGGAACCTCTTGACGAAGGTTTCGACCGGTTCCCCGTCCTTTTGTTTCTCGTCGAGCAACGTTCCAATGGATATCTCGGTGTCGTCGTCGAAGAAGTTAGCGAGGAATTTTGTCTCCATGTCGTCCCAGCTATTCACGCTTCCTGGCTTGAGGCGGCGATACTAATCGAAGGCGGCTCCGCGAAGAGTGCCAACGAATGACCGCACCATCAGAGGCTCATTGCCGGAGATAACACCCAAGTGCGATTTGAAGTAAATCAAATGCTGAGTGGGGTAACCCTTCCCATCGAACGGCGTGAAGTTGATTAGACTAAACTTCGCCGGATAGGAGATTGATTCCCACTCTCTTGGGTATGGACAAGTGTAGGCTGTCTAAAAATCACAATGGATAGCTGATCCCTGTTAAGCTTTGACAATGGAAATCACAATCAGACGACTTTCTAATCACTGCATTCACCACTCCACAATCGCCACAAACACGACTTCATTTCTGAGATGATTGATCTTGATGGCTGCGACAACAGCATGACTAATATTATATTAGTAACTATTAGAGATGCTGATGAGCAGTGTAATGATTTTAGAAATAAAAGGTTAGACTTAGTTGGTGAGTTACTTGGTAGAGAGCTGTGGGCAAACATTCGTCTAAAAGACACTATGGATGTTGATTCCCGACTAGCTCTCACGACGAAAGCTACAATCAAATAGTTTTCGCGCCGACAATCGAAAGCTGCAAGTAGAAGACTTTTCACACAGATCGAGAAGAGTTACAATTCGACGACGCTTCCGACAGCTGATGAAAACTCTATTTAGTGGCCTTCACAACCGATGGTGAGAGTTACAATCTGACGACTCTCATATCTCATAACAGTCAAAGATCAGTAAACAACAGCTTTTGCAATGTCATAATAGAAGAGGTTACAAGTCAACAACCTCTATCAAATGCAGAAGTTCACTTCTGCATTTCTCAAATTTGAAACGCACACAAACTGTGCGTTCTCCAACAGACAGTCAACTCTGCGACGCAGAGTTAAAAGCACCAAAACGCACACATAACGTGCGTTCTTCAACAGACTCAATTATGAGTCCCAAACTCTTGACACAGAGTTGATTTCAACGCACAAGTGACCTATGCGTCTCCAAAGTCCAGAACGCATAAGGCCTGTGCGTTTCCAACCTTTGACAAAGGTTTAACTCTGCGTCTCAAGCATTAGACGCAGAGTTAAGGTCCATAACGCCAAATCAGGCGTTTAACTTGTTCAAATACAAGCTGAACGGCCTCAAAACCGTTATCCCACGTTCTGAGGGATTTTCGCTCACTTAGGAGCAGATTTAGGGGTTGGTTACACCCCGAATCCCCATATAAATAACCGACCTACTCAACTGAGTAGGGGGTCGGGGTCGTGATTGGTGGATTGATCGGCTTCAGCAACAAAACCACAGAGGGTTGAAGGAGCTGGCATCAAAACCGTCGGAGGTCAACAACTCTCAGCAGTTCAACAACACGGAGAAGGAAATCTTTTGAAGATTATCAAATCTTAGAGAATCCCTTCATCAGTGGAGAATCAACTTGGCTATTAACCGAATTTTCGGTTCTAACAACTCTGTTACAGAGTTCCAACTCACTCTGAGTTCTGAAACTCATTTAAGAGTTCGTGATTAAGCTTGCAACGCAAGTTAATCATTTCAAACCAATTATTCGATTCTCAACAACTCTCTTTAGAGTTCTCAACTCATTACGAGTTCTTTACACTCATCGAGAGTTCTACACCGAATTCATCACACTAGTCAATCATTCCAGTGAGATAGTACGGTCGGATCGTCAATGGAGAGCAAGTTCGACGCGATCAATCGAAGGAAGCACTCCATCGCTATCAAGAAGAACCCAGTCTTAAACAAAGGGGAGAATCAAATTCATTCTCCTCTCTTTTGTAATCGGAATCCAAATTGTAATTGATTTTGAGAGAATACAAGTCAAATTTTCTTTCATTGTCTTTTTTTTACTGCAAATTTCCAACAAACAAAAGATGGCGACTCTGCTGGGGACTAGCTTCTCTGACGAGGAAGTGGTGGCGCAATCCGACGTCCACCTCACCGGAACCACCGTCGAAACTCTCGTCGTAGAATTCGACCAAGCCAAGTTCGAGGAAGTTCTCTCCTCTGGGTCGCTTAGCCCTAAAGCTAGGCGTGATACCCACAAGACCTCTAAGGAGGTCACCACTGCTGCTGAGATGCCAAAGGGAGCCCTCTCTTTTGGCCAAGACCTTAAACTCGCTCTGCGAGTTGAAGATTCCTCCCCCGTATCATTACGGCGCATAATAGGTCAAAAGAGACCTATGTCGGAGGAAAGCCCAATCAACACCGACGACGCTGCGGCCAAGGCGTTGAAACAAGCGAAGAAAAATGCCGCTCAACGGAGGAGAAGATCCATGCGGCGAGCATATCTGCGGAATAGCCGAACTTCGGCCCAACGCAAGAACTGCGTTTCTGAAAATTTGCCCGAACCCTGCGTTTCTCCTCCAGAACGCACACTTCGTGGCAACGAACCTGACTATGAGCCTCGGGTTATCCAGCTCAAACGCGACCCTTAATGGCGCGTTGTTCAACCCAGACGCACACCTCAAGAGTGCGTCCCAAAACGTGACCCCCAAAGGCACGTTCAACCATTCCAACGCACACCACAGCTGTGCGTTCCGTCAAAACAAGACCCCCAGGGGTCTGTTCAATCATCTAAACGCACACCTCAAGGGTGCGTTCAAACAAAACCTGACCCTCAAGGGTCTGGGTCATCAACCAAACGCACATCACAAGTGTGCGTTCAAACAAAGAATGACCCTCAGGGGTCTGTTTCATTATCAAAACGCACACCTCAAGTGTGCGTTCAACCAAAACAAGACCCGCAGGGGTCTGTTTCAACATCAAAACACACACCACAAGTGTGCGTTCAATCGAGACAAGATCCACAAGGATCTGTTCCATCAGTAAAACACAGGCCTCGACCTCGTGTTTATAAACCAAAGCGCGACCTTCATGCTTCGCCTCAAGAACATGACACGGTTCGTCAAGTTCAAAAAGGACGGCATGGATTTAATGTTCATGTCCAACCCATTCAAAGGTAGGGGGTTCCATCTCCACCTTCACAAAACCGTTCCCAGGTCTCTGACTTGCGTGAACTACTGTCAAGAGGAAGGCCAACACAGCAAGCGGCCCATTCATGTCAGTGTGAACGGCTCATTTCCGCTGTCCTCTCCGAATGCAGCTGTTGTTCACCTACGCCTAGACAGTCGGTGTTCAACAGATTAACAAGTGTCGTTAGGCCTCCCAAGCGACAACGACGACAGAAGAAAGCCTCTAAAATTGAATATCCGGAGGTCACTATCAACATGATTGGGAGAGGAAGAGCTTCACATTCTGATTCTGACGAGTCACAAAGAAGTCATTCTCCAACTGTTAGGGAAATTTGTGACCAGTTTGAAGGAGTATATCGGAATACTCGGACTCGGACAGGAGCTATTCGCCTGGTTAACTATCAAAAGTTAGCCAGAGGCGTTACAACAAGTGATGAACATTCGGCAATAGCCGAATCTCAATCTTCCAGTTCTGTTGGAGCACGGGAGGTTTCTGCCCACATGACAGGGAACCCCGAAGACATAGCCAAAAGAGTAGACGAACATCACATCATACTCCAGGCGCAACAGGAGACACTTCTCCAATTGAAGGATATGCTGGCCCAGCTTCTAGCAGAAAAAGGCCAAAAACCTGAATCTTCCCGGAGGACAACGTCAAAGGGAAAGCAAAAAGCTCATGAACATTCAGATCGTGAGACTCACAACCTGGAATCCTCTTCTGAAGGTGAGAAGGAGGTGGAAAGAGAACTACATCCTCAGTCCACTAAGATGGATGAACTGGAGGCTCGCCTCAATGCAATCACTAACAGAAGTGAGCTCCGTGAAGAAGGAGTGGTGAGACCTTATCCTGCTGAGTGGGATATAGCTCCATACCCACCGAAGTTCAAAGCTCCAACATTGCAACCGTTCGATGGCACGGGATCACCAAATCAGCACATCTACTACTTCAAATCTCAAACTGGAGATGTAGTAGCAAATGATGCTATCCTGACGCGCTTGTTCATCGGCACACTTAAAGGAGTGGCCTTTGAATGGTTTATGAAGCTGCCTGCTGGATCTATTCAGAAATGGGTAGATTTGGAAAGGCTGTTCCTGGCCAGGTTCTTCGAGGACGACACAGAAGTTTCTGTCCCGACTCTTCTTGCCACTAAACAAAGAAAAGGAGAGTCCATCAAGGCATATGTGGAGAGGTTCCGCAGCATGGCATTGCGATGCCCTTCAGGTATGACTCAATCAACTCTGGTTGAAACGTGCAGGCACAATTTGCAGACCCAACTCCTCGCTCAGATGGGGGTGGCGGAATGTCGCTCCTGGAGACAGCTGGTTTCGCAAGGAGAACAAGCTGAAGAGATTGTTGCTCGGGTGAAAGCCGAAGAAGCTGCACAGCCCAAACCGCAACAACAACAGCAACGTAATCAGAACAATGCCCAACGGTCTAAAGGAAAAGAGACCTTAGCAGCTGATTACACGAGAGTACCGCCTCCCACGAATCAGGGCAAAACGCCTAATAAGCAAAAAACGCCCAAACAATATTCCTTCAAGGAGGAGCACGTGGACACCTTGTTCCAGCTGCTGCGGAAAAATAATAAACTATAGCTTCCTGAAATCCGGAAGCCGGATGAAGCAGGGAAGCCGCTACCACAGATTCCTGGGTCATCCTACCCGGAGATGTTACATCTTTAAAGATATTCTCCAAAATTTGGTGGACGCTAAGGTGCTCACTCTGAAGCCTGAGCAAAAGACGGTGTCTACCAACATGATAGCAGTGCAGTTCGGTGACTTCCCACCAGTGGCAACCGCAGATGGCGTGGTCCCTATCCACAAGGGTGAAATGCACTTGAAGAATACTGACTTGCATAGTCAGAAAGACAAGGGACTAGTACCCCTTACCACTCCAAAAGGGGAGATCCTGTGGGTTCACCCTGATTTGGTTGGAGATCAACAGTGGACGAACACCTCGTCCAAGAAGAAAAGAGGAAAGGCTAAGGCATCCAACATGATTAGCCCCTCTGTTAATGAGAATGATGATTTTCTCAAACCGCTTACCGACTCAGAAGATGAGAGGATCGTTTTAGCGGCATATCCAGAAGGCAACCCCGGCACTCGGTCAGGGAAGGCTTACTTGAGAGACTACAACCAGAACCCTCAAGAAACTGAAGAACAGCCCCAAGACGCTGGGGGTTCTGTGCCAAAAAAGCCTGCTGATAAAGGGAAGCAAAAGGAGCTTCGGTTCAACAGAAATCTCCACCAGGAATCCGGCGAATCGAGCGTTCCTTTTCAATTTAATGTCATGGCGCAGCTGGCCAACATACCGGCCAGAATTACATTACATGAGCTCCTTAAGTTGTCAAAAACTACCAAAGAAGCTCTAATTGAAGCTTTGAAGAATACGGAGAGTTTCATCACACAAGTTGCTCCAATTCCCGAAGTTTCTGAAGATCAAACTTGTCGGCAATGTCTGCAAGCTGCAAGAAGTCTACCTTGTATATCGTTCACTCAAGAAGATATGCAGGTTAAACACAAACATGACAGACCTTTGTATTACATAGGGTATATCGGATCGTCCGAAATCAGTCGTGTCCAGGTTGACCCGGGCTCCGCACTCAGCATCATGTCCTATAGGGTCATGCAAGTCTTAGGGATCCCTATGCACAGGCTACATACTACTCAGACCACCATCTTCGGGTTCAATGCAAACATCACTCGACCCTTAGGGAAGATAAAGCTCAGATGCCAGATTGGAGATCTCAAGTCCGAAGTAACATGTTACATCATAGATGCGGACACTTCCTACAATCTATTATTAGGAAGGCCCTGGATACATGCAAACCGTATTGTCCCGTCTATCCTGCATCAGGTCATGAAATATGCCAATGATGAGGGAGAAGTCCGAACTCTAATTGCAGAAAAGTATCCCTTCCGAGGAGTGGAAAACTTTCACACAGACTCGGTTTTCTACCTGGAATCCCAGGAAAAAGAAGATGCGGACAGTGGCAATGAAGCTGACATTGAACCAGATCCTGAAGAAGATTGTCCGTGGGAATTAAACTTAGATATAATGGGTCAAGATGAGGGTAATAATAATGTACCGAGCGAGGGCGAGTGGTGCATTAATGAAGATTTTCTTTTAGCGTACTTGCCTGATGTGTCCTCTAGTAATGAACCAGTAGAGAATAATTCTAATGCAGGTACTGACCCATGGCACACACTGTGCACGAAAGCATCACTTGCTTTGCCTCTCAAGTCATCCTTCGCCTCGGATGAAGAAGCAGAAGATGTACAGAAGGCTTTCTTCAAAGTCCCGTCCAAAAGGAAAGGGCAGAAGCCAATCTGCTTTGGTAAAGTCAAACCCGAACAACTCAAACGAGGAAGTTCGGAGGAAAACGACGGAAGTCCTCAATTCCATTACCATGAACCCAATTCTATACACTTAATGAAACGAATAGGGTATAACTTTAATAAGAAACAGGGTCTGAATTTCGAAAAATGTAGACGAACCCCAATCCGAATGTCTCTAACCCCTATAGGGAAACCTCCAGACTATTATCAAAAAACTGGAAGGGGCTTAGGTTATGTCACAACTCCCCCTGCCTCAGAAAATGATATCAGTAATTATCTACGTCAGGATCATTCATCTGGAACATCTTCCTGGGAATCCGATGTCAGTGTCGGACCTTTCTTTAAAGGTCTGACTGTAAACATGGCTTCAACTAGTCACCCTGATGAAGATGCAGGGGGTGATGAAGAGTTAGTTGAATCAACTGACGATCCTTGGATCAAATGTCTTAACATCTTGTGGGATATGCGCTTCGAACAACGCGAACCACCCACTGAAGATAAGGTGATCCAGGTCAATATGGGAGACGAGTCTGACCCCAAACCTATTTTTATAGCTGAAGACCTGTCATCATCCGAAAAAGAAGACCTTATATCTCTCATCCGAGAATATATAGATGTCTTCGCTTGGAATTATGAAGATATGCCAGGCCTTGACCCGAAGGTTGCCGTGCACCGTCTCAACATTGATCCTGATGCAAAACCCGTTAAACAACAACAACACAGGTTTCGTCCAGAGATCATGGAATCAATTGAGTCAGAAGTTAAAAAGCTTATAGACTCAGGTTTTGTCAGGGAGGAACAACACCCGGACTGGGTGGCCAACATTGTTCCAGTTCCCAAGAAAAACGGTAAGGTCCGGATATGCATTGACTTTCGCGACCTTAATGCAGCTTGTCCGAAGGACGAATTCCCGCTTCCTATCACAGATGTTATGATCGATAACACCTGCGGATATGAAAGAATGTCTTTTATGGATGGATTCTCCGGGTACAATCAGATCAAGATGCACCCGGACGACGAGAAGCATACCGCATTCAGAACACCGCTGGGGGTGTATTGCTACACGGTAATGCCCTTCGGCCTGAAAAATGCAGGGGCAACGTATCAACGGGCAATGAACACCATCTTCCATGAGCATCTGCGAAAGAAGATCGAGTGCTACGTTGACGACATAGCAGTGAAAAGCCAACATAAAGGTGATCATCTTGCAGACTTGAGGACAATGTTCGAAATTATGCGGACACATCAGCTGAAGATGAACCCTACAAAATCATTTCTTGGGGTATCAAGTGAAAAATTCCTGGGATTTATCGTCACATCCAAGGGAATTTCTCTTGATCCAGAGAAAGTACGTGCCATTCAGGACATGTCACCTCCGAAGAATCTCAAAGAGCTCAGAGGTTTGCAAGGTAGATTAGCCTACATTCGAAGATTCATATCAAATCTTTCTGGGCGCTGCCAGCCTTTCTCTAAGCTCATGAAGAAAGGGATATCTTTTGTTTGGGATGCTGAGTGTCAAAAAGCATTCGAGGAGATTAAGAGATATCTCACTCAACCGCCAGTTCTCGTGGCCCCGATATCAGGAAAACCGTTCCTGTTATATGTGAGGGCTATGGATCATTCTCTCGGAGCTTTGTTAGGCCAGAACAACGATCAAGGTCAAGAGCAAGCCATCTATTATCTGAGCAGGACTATGATGGGAGCCGAACACCGGTACAATCCGGTCGAAAAAGAATGTCTCGCCTTGGTATTCGCAATTCAAAAGATGCGACATTACCTAGTTGGACAAACCATTCAGGTCATCTCTAAGGTGAATCCCTTGAGAGTTCTGATGACGAAACCATCATCTCTGAATTGTCGACTAGCAAAGTGGGCTATTCTCTTGTCACAATACGACATGCAGTTCATGCCTCAAAAGGTGGTCAAGGGTCAAGCATTGGCAGACTTCTTAGCCGATCACCCAGTATCGGGAACGTCTAAGTTGTATGAAGAATTACCTAACGAAGTCGCTGAAGCTTGCGTCATCCAGGAAGCTACGCAAGTGTGGAAGTTATTCTTCGACGGTGCGTCTAGAGCAAACCCTCATGGAGCAATCACTGCGGGAGTAGGAGTAGTATTAATCTCTCCGAATGGTCATGTAATCCCAAGGGGATTCTCCCTAATCGAACCTTGCACCAACAATGTAGCGGAGTATAATGCTCTGCTATTAGGAATGCAATGTGCCGAAGAACTTAATGTTCAGAACCTCGAAGCTTACGGTGACTCTCAGCTAATCGTTAATCAAGTCCGGGGAGAATACGAAGTACGTCATGAAGATTTGATCACATACTACTTCGCGGTGCTAGAACAAGCTCAAAGGTTCGAAGGTTTCTTCATCGAATATGTACCACGAGCTCAGAATGCGTATGCAGATGCTTTAGCCTCTTTGGCAACTTCATTAGCATTGCCACCGGAAGTTGAAACAACGATTCCAGTCATAGGACGGAGATTATGCTTTTCCAAGATCCCCATAGAGGAAGACCCAGACGAGACGACGTCAGGAGAAGTCTGTACGGCATTTATGGAGTTTGAAGCTAGGGATTGGCGGTTCCCCTACATCGACTATGCCTTGTATGGCATTCTGCCCGATGATCCTAAGGAAGCGGCTTCTATCAAACGAAAGGCCCTCCGATTCTATTACGATGCAGTTTCTCAAGTCCTGTATCGCAAATCACACGATGGAGTCTTACTTAGATGCCTTTCCCGAAATGAAGCGAAGGAGGCTCTCAAAGAGGCTCATGACGGGTTGTGTGGAGCTCATCAGCCCGGAGCTAAATTAGGAGATCGCCTCCGACGAATCGGTTATTATTGGCCAAAAATGTTTTCAGACGTGGTTGACTATGCTAAACATTATCACGCATGTCAAATTCATGGAGACTTTATCCACCAAGCACCTGGAAATCTACACCCCACGTCGGCATCCTGGCCTTTTGAAATGTGGGGTATGGATATTGTAGGACCGATTTCCCCTCCAACGTCCAAGGGACACCGGTTCATTCTGGCTGTGACCGATTACTTCTCCAAATGGGCGGAGGCAGTCCCGTTAAAAGAAGTTAAGACTTCAAATGTAATCAAGTTCATCAAACATCACGTCGTCTACCGTTTTGGAGTACCACGACGAATAGTTCACGGCAACGGGACGCAATTCGTCAGCTTTGGATTCCAGAGATTCTGTGATAAATTCAGGATCCAAAGTGTTGCATCTACGGCGTATTATCCACCGGCAAATGGTCTTGCAGAAGCATTCAATAAAACCATAGTAAAGCTTCTCAAGAAATTTGTCTCCAAGAGCCGACGTGATTGGGACGAAAGACTCGGCAAATGTCTGTGGGCCTACCGCACAACGGTGAGAACCCCTACACGAGCTACACCATTCTCTTTGGTATACGGCTGTGAGGCGGTATTGCTATTAGAGATTCAGATTCCTTCTCTGAGAATCGCGGTGGCAACCGGATTAACAGAAGAAGAAAAACATCAACGACGTCTGCAAGAACTCGAAGCCTTAGACGACAAACGACTCAAGGCTCAGCAGCAGATTGAATTATATCAAGCCCGTATTTCCCAAGCCTATAACAAAAAGGTTAAGGAACGGATTTTTAAGAAAGGCGATCTGGTTTTGGCTAACAGACGACCCATGGTGATGACACACAAAACCAAAGGGAAGTTTAATCCTAAATGGGAAGGGCCATTCGTAATAGATTCAGTCTATTCGGGTGGAGCTTATCGCCTTATCAATCAAAAAGGAGACAGGCTCATGATGCCAATTAATGGGAAATTCCTTAAGAGATATTTTCCGTAAATCATGAAGCCCACTTCTTGTTCTTGTAAATTCCAGCCGAGTCGGGCTGGGGGTTGCCAATTCATAATGCATTTCGGGAATAAATTGTAATTTGTCTTGTATGTCATCATGTTAACATTACACCTCTGACGATTGAAGTTTTCTGAAGTTATTCTAAATAATAATGAAGAGGATTTCAGTTGCACTTATGACTTTCGTTTTATTCTTCGTCTCGAATTAAAATTCAGCAAGAAGAGATAATGAAGACTAAAATGATATCGTTTTCATTCAATACTGCAAATTTGTGTACAAAGGTGAAGACGATCGAAGTAAAAACGACACACAATTATTCCTTAACAAAAAGAAGTGCAAATCCTAAGCGTTGGGATCCATCAGCTTAAAAGACTTGAGTTTGGATTTTAAAGCTGATATTTTATCCTCACGAGCCTTCTTGACTTCTTCTGTTATCTTATTCTTGAGTTCCTCTTCATCTGGTGCTGCTGCTGCGAGCTCTCGTCTAATTTTATCAGCGGTGGCAAGTTCGTCGCAATAACCTTTGAGGAGCCCGTCACAATAACCAGCCAAGCCTTTGAAAATTTCCATACCGTCGGCGAGTTGAGCATTTATTTGCGGTATCTCAACGCCAGCACGAGTAAGTTCTGTTGCTTTATCCCGGAGACCAATAGCAAGATCGCCCATGTCGCCTTGTGCCCGGAGAAGTTCCTCACGCAAGTGAGCAACACGAGATTCTGCTTCGGATAAGCTTTTCTGGAGAACCTCTTGCTGTTGTGCTTTTAAAGCCTTAGCCTCAGAGAGAGCTTGATCCACTTCGGGTCCTATATCGTCGCGTTGTAGCATGGAAAGGAATTCTAGTTCGTATTCCAGAATGATGAGGCCCTCGTGACAATTTTCGGTCCATACTATATCCCCCTGATCCCTAATCTTGGCGACACACTCTAGCAGATGAGGTTCAAAGACCTTGAAACTCACATCCCCAAGGCTGACGACGTTAATGGTTATCTGCATCCAATGCTCTAGTTGTTCGATAAGTTTCCTCAAAGTCCCCGAACTTGGAGGTGGAGCAGTTGGATAAGTAAAACAACTCGCATAATCAGTGCGAATAGGACGGTCGACAGCTTTAGAAGACGGCCCCTCGGGCATACTTGGCGCTGGATCCGGGATGGTTAACCCCTGCCCAGCTGCCGTTATTTCGGGACCAGAAGGAGTAGCCGGGAGTATGGTCTCCTCTGTCTCCTCAGGAGACGCAACATGTGCCGACTTGATGGCATCCCCCATCAACTTGGACTTTTTGGAAGTCTTAGCTGCAGTAGGTTTCCGCTTGCGTATTTTCTTGTCATACTTGGAAACCTCATCAGCAGTAAGAGCCTTCTTCCCTGATGATCTCAAAGAGCGAGACTTAGGAAGAGGTGCACTCTCGAAAACTTCTTTAGTGTCCTCTTCTTCAGAAGGTTTAGCAACAGGTAATTCCTTCGGGATCTCTTCGATTCCAGCTGCCTCTCGCTCACAGGACAGATAATCCTCAATACCCGGTAATCAAGTCCTGCCAGAACCACTTCTCGACTTATAAAGCCCACGGATTTCGTTTATACACGAAGTGTATATATCATATTCTGGGATTTGAGAAGCCTTGTCAAACCAATCGCGGAAATCCGCCACAGTGGAGCAGCTAGGCGACAAACTAGGCAAAGTGAATTGCGCATGGGTTCCTCGGGCGAGGAAGAAATACCAAGCACGGGCCCCTTCATATAAATTTCCAATATGAGCTAATCGCGGGTTAGGGTTGCCAACATAAAGCTGGTCATACCCAAATTGTCGAGCGAAGCGCGAAGGAATATAAGGCTCAACTATGCATCTCTCGCCTAATCGAAGGACCAAGTAGCCCACTCGGATGGCAAGAAGCCATTGGAAAGTTCCCATGTTTAAGAGTGAGGACCCCTCAAAAACCACATCACCAAACTTCAGGCCTTCTTCTTCAGCCCCGTCGAAACAAGGGCGGCAGCAAAAAAGATCATAGTTGTTTTCCAGAGATAAGAGTTGTCTGGCCCGGACTATATACACAGTCGTCCATGTGGCCGACTCAAGCCTCTGGATGAAAGGAACAGAAGTTTCATTATCATGCACGATCCCCGTCATTAACGAGGGACAATGCAGCACGAACCAAGCCACTAGATAAGTATAGGGCATGGGAACACGGGGTTGAAAAGTCTTCCAGACTTTCCTCCCGGCAATATTCAACTCTTTGACATCAAGGAGTTCTGAGGTCAAATCTCGTAAGCCTCTCTGCAGGCAGCCCGTCATCGCAGGGAGAAGACTTAGTGGTTTCCCATAAGTTAGGAGAACAGCGGGATAAACTACCTCAACCAAGATTGATTCTGTCGGTCTCAACGGCACAACGCACCGTTTCAACCATAGCATCAGGAAACCAGCAAAGAGTGCCATGTCAGAAATAGGAGTAGCGGCTTGATGATGAAAGCTCTCAAACTCACTGCCAGCTTCGAACCCATCTTCTAAATATTGATTCTTATAAACAGCCTGAGGAGCCCTGATGCGGGCTTTAATACTCCCAGCGGAGTTGACAGCAAGACGGGTCACCTTAGAGTCTTTCTGACCCAAGTTCTGAAATAAGTAATCCACCCAAGTAGTATGCATAAGGCCACTCCCGCGCGTTCCGGCAACTTGAGCGCAGATATGGAAATGACACATTAATTCCCAAAAAGTGTCATAAATTTCCGGATGAGCAGTCTTTAAGATGGATAGTTCCTCAGTGGTGGGGACAAACTCTTCATATGGCGTTTGGCCAAAAGATAGTCCCGATATCGCATGCATCTCGTGGAGAGCAAATCCCAACTCCCCAACAGGTGTGAAGAAAGTGCAGCTATCCGGATTGTACCGCTCCAGCATAGCATAGAAGCAGGGATAGTTCTGAACAATCCCGCGTCTCGTAGCCTGTACTGATATCGTAAGGCCAGACTGAGTAAGAGGCTCCTTGAGTTCCTCTAAGACAAAATCCACCATCCTAGTCCACCAGCCGTCCTCTCCAGAGAACAACCAGCCTGGAGAACGGAAAGCTTGTGCAGGGAATTCCCCGCGAGAAGCAAGAAACTGGCGTATGAACATGTTCGCTGGAAGAGGCGCTTCCCGACTAAGTTCTTTCTTCTCAAATCTACCGGGTCTCAAACCTTTAAGCTGCCCGCCAATTTGAACACGAGAAGATCGACCATATCCAAACGATACATTCTCCTTCTCTTTGACAAGTTCGAAGGCCAGACCCCTGCGACCACCAACACTCAGGAAGTAGGAAAGTGGGTACATTCTCTTCATACTAGGAAGGAACAGTAATCGATCATCGATTCTTCGTAGCATCCGGGAGTCCTCTACACACCCAACTTGCCCATCAGCAGATATATGGTCCCCGAACAAAAATGATGGTTTGACAAATTGATCCAAACCCGCAGGAGTTTCCAGATCCACATCGGTGATCAGAGCTCTAAGAGTGGAACTCCCAGCAAACCTAATCAAATGTGCCCGCTCTAAGCTTGGGAAAGTGCACAAAGGAATTTCTCTGCAAAGACCAAAAGCTTTCCCCACTTCTGGATCATCAGTGTAGTTGAAATGCTGCTCCGGTAGAAGTGGCATATTGGGAAAAAGCACTGTAAAATCAGAAGCAAGGGTTAGTAGCAGAAATAAATTGCTAATAGGAAAGACAAATTCCACGTGTCAAGAGTTAAATACAAGGGACAACCCTTGTAACAACATTTGAACGTAGACATTTGAACGCAGAGATCAAACCCTGCGTTATCAACATTTGAACGC
>BQKN01064618.1:494588-515764 GCA_022839385.1 Asparagus kiusianus
ACACTACACCTCTGACAAAAATCCTCTTATCGACTCTCTTCAATAGAACGATAAGTCCTCAAAATTGCTTCCATAGTAATATTCTTCTTGTCACGTTAACACTACACCTCTGACAGAAGTCCACTTATCGACTCTCTTCAGTAGAGCGATGAATCTTCAAGTTGCTCTAATCGCAACTGTTCGCATGTCAGGTTAAAATCCCTGACACCTTTAACTCGTTTGAACCAGTTAATTCTTTTTGCAAAGGAATAACGAGTGTTCATACCCCCCCCATGAGTTAAAGTTCTTCTATAATTATCTTAGATGATAATGAAGAAAATTTTAAAGATTGGGTATTTTTCATATAGTTCCATGGTTGCAAGTCAGAACACGGCACATGCAATGAAAAAGAAGCAAATCAGAATCACTCTTTTTATTATCACCAAAAATATTGAAGAGTGATACAAAAACCTTGTTCTTATCAAACAAAAAGAACACTACATCATTCAGCCCCTGGAGCAGTGAAAGTGAAATACACAAGCCGGGATTTAATAGCAGCTAGCCTTTCTTCATGAGCGGCCTGCACCATCACCTCGGCTTTCTTCCTAAGGACGTTTTCGTCCGACTCGATTGCACTGGCTTGCTTTTGGAGAAGTTCAAGATCCTATGTCGACGAGCGGTAAGTGGCGTAAGTCTTCACGCTTTCTAGCCTGAGCCTCACTAAGATCTCTTCCTCCCGCGCGGGCTCTGATTCGTGTCGAGCCAATTCCACCTTGAGGCGATCAATTTCTGCACGAGTCGCTTGGATGGCAGCACTAGAATCGTCCACAGCATGTTGTTTCTGCATACATAGCCCCTGTAAGGATGCGAGTTCAAGCTCCCTGTCAGTGATGGCTTCTTGAAAAGTCTCGTATTGGCGGGCCGCCTCAGCTTTAAGATTATTAAAGACTAACGCGGCCTGAGCAGCAAGATCAGCTTGATGCAATTCTTCCAAAGCCCTTAGATCTTTCTCCAACCGAGAGACACCTTCGGAGCAATGCTGGAACAATCGAGCGTCATCCAAATAGCGAATGCCATTCAAAGAGTTCATGAGTATTGGTTTAAAGAAATCAAACGAAGCTCGTTTAGCACTGATCTCCTCGATTGCCAACTTCATCATGTCTTCCAACGGTCGTAGAAGAATTTTTAGAACGGAAGGGACGGCCACTGGACTTAGAGACTTCATCGGAGATGTCGATGGGGAGCCTAAAAACATAGACCCAGGTGCAGGAGAAGTGGGTGATGACCGTGAGGAAGTTGGAGAAGCTATGCTGACGTCCAGTTGCGAGGGACTAGAAGGTAGAACCATGAGTGCCCCAGTTTGGGCTGAGCTTAGCACCATCTCTGTCCCCACAGGTTTGAGAGGAATCGTCAGTGAAGGAGTTTCTTCTGGTAAAGAACCGGTAGTCACTGGCATTGATTCAGAAGGAGGAACATCCGCTGCTTGCGAGGGGAGCGATGATGACGTACCGGCAGCCTCATGAGTTGGGGAACCTACACAAAAGAGCAATCAGTATAAAATAAAGAAACACCAGAGAAATCAGAATGTATAACTTTTACCGGTAGGGTAAAAAGGAAGATAACCGGACGCCTTATCAGAAGAGGGTGGTGTAGGATTAGCCCAGCTAGCGGAATCGTCACCATCACTTTCATCCTCCTCAGCGTCATCATGGTGAGACGAGCTCTCATAGTCTAACGGTTCGTCATCACCTGCAGTCGACAGTCCTGGAGAACTCGTTGACGTGTCTACTTTAGTCAGCTGACCAGTTGTGGGACTAGGAATAATAGCCTCTGAGTGTGACAGTAGTGCAGAGGAAGCAGGAGAATTACTCTCATTAAGATGTACGAGTTCTTCCGACGCCGCTTCACCTGTAAACAGGTTAACCCCTTCAGATGAAGACGTTGTAGGTAGTACCCTTGCAGGTGAAGGGGCAGCATCAAGAGTCTGATCTGGAAATGGCGATATATCGGGATCTATTGTAGAAGAAGCCCCCATATCCTCAAGTGGGAATTCACCTCCTCCCTCTCCCTGATCCAAAGGAAAATGAGGAGAAAATTCTTCGGAAAATGTAGCACCCTCAGAATGAGGACCTGTGCGATCAGGATGACTTGTAGCGATGGGTCCTTGCTCTTCTCCTCTACTGGCAGACTTAAAAGCATCTACCATTAACTTCTCGGCAGGAGGGTCTACCTGAAGCTTTCTGCGAGCACGTTTCTCATATTGAGCTTCTTCTGCCTCGGACAGAGCTCTCTTTCCAGTTGCTTTCGTCCTTGGAGCTTCAGCAGCTGGGGGATTCACTACCGGGGGACTCTCTACTCCTAGTTCCCCTTCTTCTTCCTCGGCTTCATCTTCAAAATCTAAAAACTCGTCGATCCCTTTCAGACGAGACACACGAGCTCCTTTCCGGGATGAATACACTCTTCTAATCTCACGAAGGCCTGAAGTGTACTGTTTATAATCCGTCATTATGGAAGCGGTATAATACCAGTTACAGAAAGCCGCGGAGAGGAGAGAATTGAGTGTTTTGTAAGGTAATCTGAAGGTGGCCCCTGTGCAACCTGCGGTGGAATAATACCAGGCTCGAGCTCCTTCGTATATGTTGCCCATAACCGAAAGTAGGCTTCTTGGATTTCCAACATACAGTTGGTCGTATCCGAACTGGCGAGCAAATCGATACGGTTGATAGGGCTCAATTATACATTTGTCATTTTGCCTGAGGATGAGATAACCAGGTCTAATATTTAATAGCCAATGGAAAACTCCCCCGTCCAAACGGGTAAAATCATTGGGACCGGCAGTATCTTGGAATACTTGTCCATACCCTCCACCCTCAAAATCCGGGAAGCAGCGGAAGACGTCGTAGCTGAGGTCTCTTGATAAGATCTGACGGACCTTCACTACGTAAGTGCCTATCCAAGTAGCCTTTTCTAATCTCTGCACGAAAGGGATGAAACCTTCATCTGTGGAAGACGGAGCGCTCATCAGATGTGAACAATGCGAGGCATACCATGCCATTAAGTAAGTATATGGCAAGGGTACTCTGGGATTTGGGGTCACCAAGCTTTTCTTTCCTTCGGAGTCTATCTCCTTCACTTGGATAAACTCGAGGCATAATTCCCTCAGACCATGCTGTAGACAACATGTCATGGCTGAAAGAAGATTTATGGGTCTCCCATGAGCTAAGAGGACAGCCGGATAGACTACTTCTATCGTCACAGCATCTATCGGTCCGGTGGGGACCACACACCGTTTTAGCCACAACATAAGGAAGCCCGCCAACAGAGCCATATCAGATATGGGTGTGGCTGCCTGATGATGGAAACTTTCAAATTCAGTTTGGGCCGGGAAATCATCTTCTATTCCCTCGTTGACGTAGTGATCGGCGGCGTCATTAATTAAGGCCTCAATGGCCTCAAGAGTGCTCGCCTCCCGACGAGACACGTTAGCTGTTTTATCAGACAAATTCTCAAAAAGATATTCGGCCCAAGATAACTGTTTTATACCACGACCACGCGATCCCGTCAGTTGTCTGTAGATTTGGAAATGACACATCACCTCCCACAGAGTGTCATATACCTTAGGGTTGGTCTCTTTCAAAATCTTCAGTTCACTTGATCCAGGGATAAATTCTTCATATGGTAAGTCTCCAAAAGGAAGACCTGAGACATCAAACATCTCATGTAGGGCGAACCCTAATTCTCCTTCAGGCGTGAAAAATGTACAAGTCTCGGGATTGTACCGCTCCAGAATGGCGAAGAAGTTATAGGGACTAAGAGCGATACCAAATTGAGTAGCCCTAATGGAGCAACCAAGCCCAGATTGAGCTAACGGTTCCTTTAACTCTGCCAATACGAATTCTATCATTCGTGCCCACCATCCTGTCTTAGTGGAATGTACCCATCCAGGAGTTCGGAATACTGCAGTTAGAAATTCTCCTTTGGCAGCCAAGAATCGTCGCATGAAGGTGTTAGCTGGGCTGGCTGTTTCTCCTAAAGGATATCCCCGTGAGAATAAGCAGGGTTCTAAAGCTGACACTTGTCTACTGTAACCAGCGGTATGTACACCTTTGTGAGTCAGAACTCCAACAGCTACCCCATCTTGCTCTCTCACCAAGTCCCAATTCATGTGGCGGGGAATAGAAGCACATTGATAATAAGAAATGGGAAACATCCTGTGCATATCAGGAAGAAAGAAGCGATGATCTCCGATTTGCCTAAGCCACTTGTAGTGTCCGCCGTGCACAATCTCCTTTGAGATAATGACACGATCCCCAAATAAAAAATCTGGCTTGACAAGCTTCTTGCGGGATCCAGTCTCAAATTTAGCGTCCGTAATTAGTACCCTAAGTGTCTCCGTGCTTGGGTTGGAGATCAAGGCGACACGATCCTCATCAGAATCTTGGAATATCGGGAGTTCTTTACGCAGATTGAATTGCATGTTAAAGTCTACGCCGCCTTCACGCCCGAAGTGGTGACGAAGATTGAGAGGTTCGCGGGCATAAGGCACTGTAAAAGCAAGAAATATTCAATCAGTCAAATGAAGAGAGCCTTAATTAAGTCTATAAGGGAGAAAAAACTATCGAACACACAGTTCATATCTGACGTTTAATATTCGTCAACGCAGAGGTCAACTCTGCGTTAAGTTTTCGAACGCACAGTTCGGACCTGGCGTTTAATTTTCATTAACGCAAAGGTCTAACTCTGCGTTAAATCTTTCTAACGCACAGTTCAGACCGGCGTTTGAAATTCATCAACGCAAAGGTCTAACTCTGCGTTAAATCTTTCGGTCCATAAACGCAGGGTCAGGCCCTGACGTTTCAAATTCAAAACGCAGAGTTTTAACTCTGCGTTACAATGTCGAAACGAGTCATCTTCCTCGTTTGCAAGAACCCATTTAGGGTTTCTCATAAAGAACTCGCCAGAGCAAGTTTGCAAGAACCCATCTAGGGTTTGTCAGAAAGAACTCGCCGGAGCAAGTTTGCAAGAACCCATCTAGGGTTTATCATAAAGAACTTGCCGGAGCAAGTTTGACGGTGACCTATTTAAGGCTTATTTCAAAGAACTCGCCGAAGCAAGTTTGACGGCCACAAAGAGGGACACTTACCGCCGACGGGTGGAGCCTGAGGCGACGGCACTGCTGCAGCAGTAGATCTGGAGCGAGGAGCGGCCTTCCTCTTGGAACCCATGTCGAAGAATTGGGGAAGATGGACGAGATCGCCGGAATTGGGAACGAAGAGTCTTCGTTAATAGCTTTTCAAAAGAGGAGCGGCAAAAAGTCGGGTGACTTTTGATTTGACCCATGGCGGTCTATTTATAGACAGCTATGAGCTGTCAAATCGGGTTAGGATTTGAGAATCCCGCCCAAGACGGCCTGTGCATCTGTGCCGCTTGACCTTCTAAACACAGAATTTAACTCTGCGTTCTAATGCTTTAGTACAGAGAATCCACTTGTGCGTTTGCATTGATAGAACTTCTAAACGCAGAATTTAACTCTGCGTTGCAATTCGATAATACAAAAAGATCCACCTGAGTGTTCCGATACCATCAGGTGACTCCATTGAAGATTCTGTTGGATGAGTCCAAACAATTTACCATCAGCCAAAGTTCAGCAATGTTTTCAGATCAGATGAAATGAACAATCAATCCGCTAATTTTTGGGATCCAAAGTATTCCGAAAATTCGTCCCAGTCAACCGCGAACTTTCGAAAACTTTGGAGGGGGTTCTGTAGGCTGTCTAAAAATCACAATGGATAGCTGATCCCTGTCAAGCTTTGACAATGGAAATCACAATCAGACGACTTTCTAATCACTGCATTCACCACTCCACAATCGCCACGAACACGACTTCATTTCTGAGATGATTGATCTTGATGGCTGCGACAACAGCATGACTAATATTATATTAGTAACTATTAGAGATGCTGATGAGCAGTGTAATGGTTTTAGAAATAAAAGGTTGGACTTAGTTGGTGAGTTACTTGGTAGAGAGCTGTGGGCAAACATTCGTCTAAAAGATACTATGGATGTTGATTCCCGACTAGCTCTCACGACGAAAGCTACAATCAAATAGTTTTCGCGCCGACAATCGAAAGCTGCAAGTAGAAGACTTTTCACACAGATCGAGAAGAGTTACAATTCGACGACGCTTCCGACAGCTGATGAAAACTCTATTCAGTGGCCTTCACAACCGATGGTGAGAGTTACAATCTGACGACTCTCATATCTCATAATAGTCAAAGATCAGTAAACAACAGCTTTTGCAATGTCATAATAGAAGAGGTTACAAGTCAACAACCTCTATCAAATGCAGAAGTTCACTTCTGCATTTCTCAAATTTGAAACGCACACAAACTGTGCGTTCTCCAACAGACAGTCAACTCTGCGACGCAGAGTTAAAAGCACCAAAACGCACACATAACGTGCGTTCTTCAACAGACTCAATTATGAGTCCCAAACTCTTGACACAGAGTTGATTTCAACGCACAAGTGACCTATGCGTCTCCAAAGTCCAGAACGCATGAAAGCCTGTGCGTTTCCAACCTTTGACAAAGGTTTAACTCTGCGTCTCAAGCCTTAGACGCAGAGTTAAGGTCCATAACGCCAAATCAGGCGTTTGACTTGTTCAAATACAAGCTGAACGGCCTCAAAACCGTTATCCCACATTCTGAGGGATTTTCGCTCACTTAGGAGCAGATTTAGGGGTTGGTTACACCCCGAATCCCCATATAAATAACCGACCTACTCAACTGAGTAGGGGGTCGGGGTCGTGATTGGTGGATTGATCGGCTTCAGCAACAAAACCACAGAGGGTTGAAGGAGCTGGCATCAAAACCGTCGGAGGTCAACAACTCTCAGCAGTTCAACAACACGGAGAAGGAAATCTTTTGAAGATTATCAAATCTTAGAGAATCCCTTCATCAGTGGAGAATCAACTTGGCTATTAACCGAATTTTCGGTTCTAACAACTCTGTTACAGAGTTCCAACTCACTCTGAGTTCTGAAACTCATTTAAGAGTTCGTGATTAAGCTTGCAACGCAAGTTAATCATTTCAAACCAATTATTCAATTCTCAACAACTCTCTTTAGAGTTCTCAACTCATTACGAGTTCTTTACACTCATCGAGAGTTCTACACCGAATTCATCACACTAGTCAATCGTTCCAGTGAGATAGTACGGTCGGATCGTCAACGGAGAGCAAGTTCGACGCGATCAATCGAAGGAAGCACTCCATCGCTATCAAGAAGAACCCAGTCTTAAACAAAGGGGAGAATCAAATTCATTCTCCTCTCTTTTGTAATCGGAATCCAAATTGTAATTGATTTTGAGAGAATACAAGTCAAATTTTCTTTCATTGTCTTTTTTTTACTGCAAATTTCCAACAAACAACAAGGAATGCCCGTCTTCTTCATCTCTTGAGCTGAAATCAACGTATTGATTTTGCTCTCGAGGTTTTTGATCTTCAGACTTTCACCCGAGTTTTTGTCAGCACGATCCTGAGGTGGAACCGTGGTGTTGTGATTAGCATCCTCGTTACCTCCCCCTGCATTGATGAGAGGGTTATTGGCGTCACGAGTTTCATTTGCACCTGTGTCCTTATTTTCCAAATTGTTCTGGTTATGACGACTTGGTTCGCCTTGTTGGTTCCTCAATGCCTGGATTTGTTGGTCATGCATTTCTTTCATGGTCTGCATGGCCATCTGCATCTCGAGCCTGAAGCTCTCCTGTTGTTTGGCCATATCATCTTCGAGCATCTTGGCCACTTGTTCCGCGCTTATCATGAATGACTCGCGGGGTTCTCCTTCACTGGACACAGTGTTGTCAGACGCAACCGCAGAGCAAGCATCCGATTCTTCATCTTCTGAAGGTGGTCTTATCCGAACCCTACCATAAGTTCCTCGTGCGATGGCTCCGGACTGCAGACGGGTTAGACGCCGGGATGCTTTCAGAATCGACTCGAGATCATCCCGTGCCGGTGTCCCTTTGCTGGTCATGTTAGCGGTGACCCTCGAAAATTCTATGTTTTCATCCACCGCTCTTCTTCGTCGGAAACGCCTAGGCCTTGGCTTTGGCGTTTCAGTGCTGAGCCTTTCGAACACCGAGACTCTCTCGGGGACTGCTTTGATGCAGTTGCATTCAGACAGTACCGCCCGAATGAGCTTGGCACAGGGGCATTGAGTTTCGAGTCTACGAGGACTTCTCTTTCTGGCTCTGCTCGTACCCCCAGCACGATAGTACAGCTCGTCCGTATGAAAGTCGGAGCAACCTATCGCGCGTTGGCACGATTTCCCAGGTATAACGTCATCGTCATCGGACGACAATGTTTCCTTCTGGGAGCGAATTGCCTTCTTCGGGCTTTTAAAAGTTACGCGCCTCGAAACACGCCTTCGTGGACGTGAGTTCTCAGCGTACTCCTGAACTTCGATGTGCAAGTTGGCGTGCGCAGCAGCCTTGAACTCCTTGACATGCTGAAAATGATGGCAACCCCCAGCATGTTGAGTCGTTCGGGGTTTCTTCATCGGGCCCAAACGCTCTTGAATTGGAGTTTTGTATCGTCCATTGGGGAATAGGCCGAGGCGCTCCAAAATTGACTTCTTTCTCCGGGATGATTCTGTGTGACTTCCCAGAATAGCCATGGGAATTATCGGCGACTTCGTTTGGTTCGCCGGAGGTTGAATCTGCTTCGAAGAATGCAAAGGTTGCTCTTTGGCCTGAATCGCCACTTCGGATTTCGGCCTCCACACTTTGCGGGTTGGTGGCGGCTTCTTTGTCACCTCCTTCTGAAGCTTTCTACGGGCTTCTTCAGCTTGAGCCCGTGCCTGCGCTGATAGTGTGCGACGCTTGCGAATGCGCTCCTCCAGCGTTGAACGGTTCCGTTTGACACGGACCCATTCCGTTGTTAGTGGCTTGGAAGAGCCGCCGTTCATCTGTTGTTGAGGCTGTTTGCCTCTTCTGTTTTTTAGCTCCGCCTTGTAGCGGACTCCGTCAACAGACTCCATTGCCTTTGCGAATTGTTTCGCGAGGCGTTGACGTTGCCTTTGGCGGGCTCTCTTCGAGAGAGTCACCATGCCCTCAGTGACGGAAGATTTGACCAGAGCAGATCTGACCTGGTTGGAAGTTGGAGAAATCTCACCCAATGCAGCTTCGGCATCCAGCGGGGGGAGATCTTTGTTGGTGTTTTCAACATCTTCGTACCAACGAGTCTTTCTCCTGGAGGAGAACTTCTTGGACTTGCGGGGGGAGGTTGATCCGGACGAGGACGACAGGTACGCCTCGAACTTTTGCTGATCGAACTCGTATTCGACCTCCTCCACGACCAGGATTGAGATCCGCGGCTACGACGCTCCGATCTCGGCAGCGAGATCGGTGGCTCCCACTGTGGTCACCAGATTGTTCGCGGGAAAATTTGTTGCTTTCTTCATTACTGATTCTATTGTACACTCTTGTAATAGTTTATCGATTACAAAGATCCGGTCTTTTTATAAGATCCGGTTACAATGAAAATCAAATAAAAAGAAATGAAAATTACAACTTTGTTTCCTTGTTTGTCGAACAAATCACGAGCTCTTGTTTTACGGTCGCTCGCTTGCGTGGGTTGTTTGCCTGCGCCGGGGTTTATCCGTGGACCACCGTGAGATCTAGATCCGGTCGGATCTACGCAGTATAACGGGTACTATTTCACCAAGGAAATAATAGCCGGGAGGGATTGTTTCACTAAGGAAAAACCGCTCGAATCTCGGGATCAAAGAACCAAGCTTTGATCCGGAGTGTACCTACGTAGATCTGAGATCTGAGATCCGGTTCCTCTCGAACACCTGCCTTATTTGACGTTGATGATCGCCGAGCACCAGATCTGGATGAGCAAGTCTTCAAAGTCTTAAAGTTCTGATCTTTTTTAGATCTGAGTCTCCAATTCAGCAGGGCTTCGCCTCCTCCTAAATCCAACCTCTTGAAATGAAGAACCCCTTGGCCTATTTATAGCCACTCAAACCTGTGCTCGTGCACGTGTCAGAACACAAAAGGGGAAGGGGGGGTTGCCGGCCACCCCAGGGTAGCTCGGCTCATGCCGAGCCACCCTGAGGTGGCTCGGCTGCCGAGCCACCTCAGGGTGGCTCGGCTTGGGCCGAGCCACCTTGGGGTGGCTCGGTTTCGGCCGAGTCCCCTCGGGTGTTGTTCGTTCCGGTCTTTTCCGTTGTTTCCGGTTTGTGGTTGACTTGGGTGGTTGATTGATCTAGAAAAGATTCGTTGACTTGATTCCAGATTAGGCAGTAACTCCCCTTCTGAGTTTGAGTCTGAAACGATCTTGATTCGATCGTGATTCATCCGAGTTCGCTCTTGTTTAGATGACTCGTTGACTCCTCGAACTGTTGGCTTGGTTCCGCATGCGAATGGATGCATTCCGTTGTTTGCGTGCGGTTCGTTAGCCTCGTTAGTCCGCTTCGTCGCATATCGCTTGGCTTCGACATTGTGGGCTAACAGTTTTGTTTGGATATGTCGCCCGATGGTCCGTTTGTTGAATCGGCATCGTCGAGCTGTGCTAAGGGACCTATAGGCAATTTTATACGCCTACATCCTCACCTAGCAAGAACACGGCGGCTGACAGGACCTCCTAAGTGATCACATCCTACAGCTAGGGTGGCTGGCTCCCTCACCCATACTAGTGGTCAAATCCCACAAATCATGGGATGACTCATGTCATCCCTTGCCTATTTAAAGCTACTTTCAGCCAACGTGAAAGGGGTTGATTAGCTGCTGCTTGCTTGGATGGCTAATCTTCCAAAGGTTGAACCTTGATTTATTTACTAAAGGCTTCCTCATTTGAAGAGACTCGTCTGAACTCTCAGACTTGAGGCTCTTAGTCTCTTTGTAAGTTCTTGCATGGTAGATCTCTCCAAGCAGTTAGTGACAAGCATAAGCTTCCTATTTGGTCTCGGGTATAGTCAAACTCGATCAGCACAAGCTTCTACTGTGTACTGAAGCTTGCCCGCAACTTCGATCGGATCATCCAAGAAAAGCAAACTCGGTGCGAGAACCGAGCGAGGCATCCTATCGCTGCCAAAGTACCCACGTTAAACAAGGAGGGCATTCCCTCCGCTTCTGTTGTAATTTTGATTCATTCGTTTGTAATAAGCTATTCTTATCAATACAAACAAAATCCCCATTTCGGGAAGTCAAAATTTACACCTACAGCAGTTTTGGGCCTGGGCCTAGTTTCCTGCACTATTTAGGATTTCTATTTTATATAAATAGAAACACGACTTTCCTAGGGTTGGGAAACCAGATTGTAATCAGAAAAGAGAACAGGGAGGTTGTTCTTTGATCTAGAAAGATTATGAGAGGGAGATTTATAATCTATTAATTCTCATAATCTAGAGAAGGTATTTTCCTTCATCCAAATCAACTCTTTTATGTGTTCTTCTGTTATTTTCTTCGTAACCCACTCTTGATAATTCCATGGTCAAAGGTGCTCACATGACAACTCGTATCAAGTTGGTATCAGAGCGATCAAATCCTGCAAAGGGGGCATCCTGTGCATGGTCCTGACTCGATTGTAAAACAAGAAGCTAGGCGAGATCCTTATTTTATTGGAAGGAGTCCATAAATCAAGGAAGAAGAAGATGACTGAAGGTGATAGCTCAGCAAGGCTAGATGCATTGGAGAAGCAGATGGAGACAATGGGTTCGACCCTCGTGCAGCTCGTTAATCTTTTCCAAGATAAAGAAAACAAGGAGGAATCTTCTTCGAAAGGCAAAAAGAAACTTGTGGAGTCCGATAGAGAAGATGAGGATTCTGATTCAGATGAGGAGGCCCGTATTGTTAGGTCTGTTTCATACCAGGGGGTAAGAATTATTACCAGAATTTGAAGATAGACTTCAAAGTGGAGATTCTTATTTATGATGGGAGTGCCAACATCGAGAAGCTTGATGATTGGATCGAGCGGATAGAGACCTATTTCACACTCTATGGATATTCATCCAAGGAGAAGCTCGTGTTTGTGACTTTGAAGCTTTTGGGGCATGCCTTGATATGGTAGAAATGCTAGTATAAGTAGGAGAAGAAGATAGTGTCGTGGAATAAGTTCAAGGAACTATTTAGGAAGCAGTTCTATCTGGTAAGGTTCTTCGAAGAGTGTTGGTACAAGTGGTACAGATTGCACCAACGGTTCAACCAGACTGGCCAAGAGTATACAACAGATTTCTAACAACAAGCGAGGTCCTCAATATCATAACAGAGGAATATCCCATTTTTATGAAGTATATGGCAGGTCTGAATGAGTATATCTGAAAAGAGATGAGGCTTTTCACAGTTGAATCCATTTTAGAGACGAGTGTGAAGGCTATTACCATTGAGGGTAGGCAAAAGAAGAGCAACGAAATAAAAGGAGACTCCAAACAAACGGGAGGCAAGTCTAGTGGCTCTCAACCTAAGAAAGAGAAGAAGAAGGGTGACTCGGGAAGGCAGGTTTGACATGCAATCACTGCAAACAGACAGGAAACATAGTTGATCGTTGCTGGAAGAAGTATCCTCATCTGAAACCAAAGGGATTAAAGAAGAAGGAGGAGAAGAAAGCATATGTGATAGTACAGGGTCCGAAAGAAGTCCTCGGGATGACAGAACCCAACGGTAGTCTCAACCTTATGGTGGGGAAGTAGACTACGACAAATGACGAAGACCCGAGGGAGCAGCTCTTTGTTTTGGAGTTGCAAGTCAAGACCAGCTTGGTTGATGCCATAGTGGATCCAGGGAGCCAGAAGAATTTGATATCTGAGGCCTTGATTCGGAAGCTAGGATTGAAGACGGTTAAACATCCGAAACCCTATCCGTTGGGGATGGATTCAAAAGGAGACGGGATTGAGTGTGGTAAACCAATGCTCATTCAGATTCACACTCCATGAGTCGTATATCGACGAAGTCACATGCGACATCATTCCATTGGATGTTTGCTAAGTGATACTGAGCAATCCTTATTTACGGGATAGATACGCGGTCTATGATAGGTGGGCCCAGAAGTATACGTTCACCAAGGATGGTAAGCAATTCATTTTTCGTTCGATGTCTCTTCCTCAAGAGACTAGCTTGGTGACGGTGACTCAGGCGAAGAGGCCGGTAAACACAAGCAGGAAGTTTGTATTATTATTCAATAGGGCTTATGAGGAGCAGCTGAGTAGGGTGTGCTTGACCCTTGAGCAAGCTGTAGGAAGGAGATCTTGACAGGTTAAAGGCTAAGTACGAGGACTTGTTTTCGGAGATCACGGGACTACCACCATAGAGAGGTGTGGAGCATGAGATTATGTTGACCGATGAAAGTTTCTTGCCAAACATAGGCCTATACCGAACATCTGTAGAGGATTCTGAAGAGATCAAGAGATAGGTTTAGGAGCTTTTAGAGACAGGAGTGATTATGCCGAGTTATTCCCCTTATGGGTCATCAGTGCTGTTGGTGCCCAAAAAGGATAGAGGATGACACATGTGCTCGGATTACCGGGTGCTTAACAAGATAACCATCAAGAATCGATATCCATTGCCTCAGATTGATGATCTTATGGACCAGTTAGGAGGAGCGAGGTTTTTCACAAAGCTGGATTTGAAGTCTGGATACCATCAGGTGAGGATTCGGGAGGATGACACTTGGAAGACTGCGTTCAAGACCAAACAGGGCATGTTCGAGTGGTTGGTGATGCCGTTTCGATTATGCAATGCTCCGGATACCTTTATGAGGCTTATGAACGATTTGTTGCGATACTTTATAGAGGATTTTGTGATAGTTTACCTCAATGATATCTTGGTGTACAGCAGGACCTGGGAGGAGCATCTTGTTTATGTCGAGAAGGTGTTTGAAGTGCTACAACACGGACAGCTAAGGCTCAATGAGAAAAGTGCGAATTTGGGAAGGACGAGTTGGTGTATCTCGAGTTCATCGTAGAGAAAGGGCAGACGAGGATAGATCCAAGTAAAGTGACGGTGATCACGAAGTGGCCGACACCTAGGACAGTAACAGAGGTGAGAAGCTTCATAGGAGCTTGCCAATATTTGCACAAGTCCATTCGACATTTTTCAACTTATGCGACACCTTTGCATAGCCTTACGAAGGCGAAGGTTCAATTTGAGTGGAGGAAGACGCATGAGGAGGCTTTTCAGTTGCTGAAGAGAAAGATCTCAGAGGCACCGGTGTTCGCTTTGCTGAATCTACAGCAGACCTTCGAGGTAGAGACCGACGTGTCTAGTTATGCTATGGCCACGGTGTTGATACAGGATAGGAAGCTAGTAGAATACTATTCTGAGATATTTATGTGTGCTATTCAGAACTACCCAACCTATGATAAGGAGTTCTATGCACTTTATCAGGCGATTAAACATTAGAGGGTGTACTTGTTAGGTAAGGAGGTGGTTGTGCACTCAGATCACAAGTCATTGGAATTCTTACATACCCAGACAAAGGTACAGCAGGCATGACACATGAAGTGGATGTCCTATTTGATGGCTTTCAACATCATCATTAGGTACAAGAAGGGAGTGACGAACAAGTTAGCCGATATGTTATCTCGTCCGCTGGTAAGGGCTTTATTGGTGGCGACATGTATTCAGCCTTTGGTTCCTCTGGAGTATGTACAGATGTACACATCCAACCGAGATTTTAGTAGTGTGTTTGAGCAGGCGAAGGTTGGTCGAAAGGGGGAGTATGTGCTTGGAGAGGATGGTTTGTTGTATCGTGGGACATCACTATGTATTCTGGAGGATGGTGATAGGTTACAGTGAATTAGAGAAGCACATACATCACAGGCGCAAGGTCATTTTGGGATTCAGAAGACGCTTCTCAATCTACGACGACACGTGTTTTGGCCAAAGATGCTAGATGATGTTACCAAGTATGTTGGAGGGTGTAAGCTATGTTGCATTTTGAAACCTTCTAATAGGAAGCGGGGACTATATCTACCATTGTCGGTACCTTCGAGACCGTGGGAGAGTATTTCTATGGATTTCTTAGGAGGATTGCCAATGACCAAGTGAGGACATGACTATTTGTTCATTATGGTGGACCGGTTCAGCAAGATGATGATCTTGATTACATGTAATAAGACTATAACGGGAGCGAGTGCAGCACAATTGTTCTTTGAGCATGTGTGGAAGCACTTTGGATTACCGAATTCGATTATTTCAGATCGAGATAGCCGGTTTCTCGGATATTTTTGGGATTCTTTGTGGAGCTTGATGGACACTAGGTTGAAAAAGAGCACGACATTCCATCCACAAACATATGGACAAACAGAAATGGTTAATCGGACTATGGTGCACATGTTGAGAGGATACAATTCTAGGCATCCCAAGACTTAGGTTGAGAGTTTACCATATCTTCAGTTTGTGTTTAATCGGGCTATTCATAGATCTTCGGGAAAATCACCGTTTGAGACTTGTTATGGGTTCTTACCGTCGAGTCCGTTTGATATTGTGTTTTCGGGTGAAGCCACGATGGACGACAAGAGGGCAATGAACGACAACATGCTCACCGATTTTTGGAGAAGATCGTGCATATTCATGCCTCGATTGAAGCATAATTGAAGAAATCACAAGCTAAATACAAGGTGAAACATGATCAACATCGAGTTCCTTGTAATTTTAGTAAAGGTGATATGGTATGGTTGAAGTTGGGTAAGGAACGACTAAAAGGAGAAGGAAAAAAGTTGAAGCCTATACGATATGGTCCGTTTTGGATTCTTGATCAAATTGGTGACAATGCTTTCAAACTAGATTTACCACCTTACCTCGACATGTATTCGGTGATCAACGCCGGGTACTTGAAATTATTTGAACCTTCGTTGTTGGATGATGAAGGTGATGACAAGACGATCTTACCGTATGTGGATGAATTGTGGTTTGATAGAGAGGAACCGCTCAAGGAAGATTGTATTTTGGAGCGAAAAGTGACTACGACGAGACAAGGAACTAAAGAAACATTTTTGATTGGATGTCAAGGTCAGGTTACTAGTAAAGCCAAGTGGTTCAACAGAGAAGGAGGGGCTCCTAAGTTCCCTCAACTCCAGTTCTAACTTGAACGAGACTTCAAGTTCCTAAAGGGGGGAGTCATGATATGGGTGTATCTTCTTCCTTACTTTGGGAACTTAGTGATCCTCATCAGGAGTGTGAGAATAGATTCTCATAGTATCTTGAGAATAGAGACGTGGAAGAAGTCGTCGGGGGCGGCAACATCGAAGACTGCAGGAAAGAACAGGAAGAAGGATGCTGGTTCTTCTGCTGTCGACCACAAATCAACCACGGTTGATCGTGAACGTGCACAAAGCTCAGGAGGAGCTGGACCTGAAGGCGGTCGACTACCGCAGTCAACCGCAAGATCCCGTCGACTGCCACGGTCGACCATGCTATGACTATAATCAAAACTGCTCTTGGGTTTTGGTTCTGTCGACCGCGAATCAGCCACAGTCGACTGTGATACTTTCGCGGTCGACCGCGACGCAGTTTTGGGCCTGGGCCTAGTTTCCTACACTATTTAGGATTTCTATTTGATATAAATAGAAATACAACTTTCCTAGGGTTGGGCAACCAGATTGTAATCAGAAAAGAGATCAGGGAGGTTGTTCTTTGATCTAGAGGGATTGTGAGAGAGAGATTGATAATCTATTAATTCTTATAATCTAAAGAAGGTATTTTCCTTCGCCTAAATCAACTCTTTTGTGTGTTCTTCTGTTATTTTCTTCATAACTCACTCTTGATAATTCCGCGATCAAGGGTGCTCGTACGGCGACTCGTATCATGTGGTTAATCAATTGGTAGGCAATTTGTGTAGTTTATATTCTGCAGGTCAAGAGACTTTTCCCCATTTTATGCCAATGTTGATTTTGCATGTTGTTCATCTATCTCTCTCTTTATTTTGTGTTCAACACCTGCGGGAGGCCACTAGATTGTAACCCCACTAGGCTTTGGGCATAAGGGCCGAGCTTGCATAGCTTTATCTTCTTCACCTTCATCCTACTACATATCCATTAATTATCTCACTTTATAATGCAACCTGCTAGTGACGAACTAATGATCCCTATAGATGATCAGCATCACTTACGATGATATCCTATTATAAAATGCTTACAGATAAAAAGAATGCTCCTTCGCTGCCTAACAATTTGATTCATGGTCAGGGCCTTAGACTGAGATGAGTTTGGTTATTGCATTGTAAGGTCAAGCCTATGCCTAAAATGGTCCAACAAGCTTAATATGCTATATGTGATCCTTGATTTTAGTTGTTATATTTAAAATGGTCCATCAAGCTTCTTTCTTGAATATGACTAGTATATTAAATAATTGATAAATTGATCTTTATTAATGGTTTAAGATGCGTTGTGATTTGTGAACTTTGTGTTGTAGGATGAATATCAATTCAGAAACTGATGACTTAGCAGAATTTTCTCAAGATGGTAAGAGGGCAAAAAAAAGCAAGGAATGACTACTTGATGTGGAGTAAAGAAGAGACTAGAGAGTTACTGAGGCTCTCGGTGGAAGAGGTAAAAAACGACAACAAAATGGATAATATTGGTAACTTTAAGAAAGTTACCATCAATCAAAATGCCCTGCCATATCTACATGCCAAGTTTGAACATGTTAAGAATAAGATTAAGAGTTGGAAAAGGAAGATTGAACCTATTGAGTTACTCATAAAAAATAATTCTTGATTTGGTTGGGACCCGACAACATAGAAAATAACTTGTTCTGATGAGGTGTGGGATAACTATAAACATGTTAGTTTGTTAATTTTAAAAAATAGGTATCTAGTATATTTAGGTGATATTGTGATATTTAAACTGATATATCTCTTTTTATAGTTACATCCCAACACGCTAATGTTTAAGGACAAGTTGGTAGCGGCAACTGGTAGATTTGCTGGAGGATAAGGAGTCGGGAGCATGGAGAGTGCCTCATGACATAATGCATTAGGTGAGGGTATTTTTGATGGTGATATTGGCCTGGAATCTATTGATGCTGATGATTCAACCTATCATCCTACTCAGACTCCTATACACACTCCACCACCTGCTAGCAACACTCAAAGTGTTGGTACTCTTGTGACTGAATCTGTGCCATCAAACTCTAGCACTAGTCAAAACATTTGGAGGGCACCTACTTGCACCGAAACCTCTGCATGGTCTCAACAAGCACAAGATATTGCAAATGAGATTACAAATATAAGTAAAGCTTTCCAAGAGTTAGTCTTAGTGGTGAGACTTTTACGATGTCGGAACCAACCATGGGTTGAGGGGGTGACTTTCATTCATGGGTTTACTGATGCACAACGGTTGACTGTCCTCAATGAAAATATTTCCCAAGACCTGAAGGATTTCTTTGTGAAGATGGATGGAAGTAAAGGCGCAAAGTTCATGATCTGGAGGCTCACTGGAAGTTATCCAGTTGAGGATGAGGAAGACGATGACTATGCTTGATGGATATGCATAGGTCATGATTTAGAGACTAACCTATAGTTCGATGACTACACTTTTGAAATTGTATTTTGAGCACATGGCATGATTTTATATATGTATTTTGAGGATATGGTTGCTTATTATATATCTATTATGTGTTTGATGATTATGTGGTTTTAATTGGAAATATGTGTCTATGATGCTTATTATGAGTGTATGATGCTAATTATATGTAGATGATCTATCTATGATGCTTATTATGAGTGGATTTTAGGGGGTGGTTCTTGTTCAATATATGATGGTTGTGTTTCTCTTGGTTTTGTTATTGTAGGCAGGGAGAAAAAAGAATAAGGACGCAATTAAGTGAAGGTGGTTTTAGTCATATAAACATTTCAATTTTTTGTACAAAATGTATTGTAGTTTTTGTTATCAAGATGATAGAGGTCTTAATTAGTTTGCTAATATGGTCTTGCTCAATTTGATGGTGTTTTGCGATTGTTGGTTTGAAATTGAAACCAAAACTTGATAGGTTTCAGTCTCAATTTGGTGATGCTTCTGACCATTTGAATTTCATTTTATTGTCTTTTACCAAATATAAATTGATGGAACTAGTCATATTTTTAAGTGTCCATAAGATTTTTAATTTATCTTGTTTGGAATCTAATATTGTAGTACGGATATTTTGCATCTCATAAGCGTTATTTCATGCATACAAGATGGAAGATATAGAGATGCCTATTTTGTTGTTTCAAGAGGGTGGTGATGATTATCTCCTCATCCGCATAATCACTATGGCTGCAAAAATAGCAAAATTATTTGCAAAGGTCTCACAACTCATATTAGAGGAAGAGTCAGGTATAAAGTTGTGTGCATATTCGGGCCTCTAACATGGCATTACAGATCTTGGTTTTTAATATTTGAACTCCGAGATGGAGAGCAGTCCTCATGATTTTTATTAGATATATCATATGTATCCATATTGCTTCATGAAACTGTGTATGGTATTACGAGGTTGCAACCATTTACAAGATACACGTTATATCTGTGTTGAAGAGATGATTTTAATTTTCCTTCTCACGGTTATATAAAATCAATGATATTGCATTAATACTAAAAGGTTTGATCGATCCCGATTTGCTGTACGTGTGCGCTTCAACAAAGCACTCAAAGCTCTTGTATCATTAGTCCCTTCTCTAATGGATTCACCTTCTATCGACCCACCAAAAAATGTCACATCAAACTCTCGTTTTTTGCCATATTTTAAGGTCTTTTAATTTAAAATGTATTATATCACTCTTTATTCTTTATTATAAAATTATTTGATTTATATCTCATACAAATTAATGGAATGAATATGATTGTATCGGTGCAATTGATGTGACCCATATTCCTTGTATGGTGTGTGGTATGGATCAAACCCCATATCGTAATGGACATGGCTATCTTTCCCAAAATGTCCTTGAGGCATGCACATTTGATCTCAGGTTCATTTATGTCATGGCTGGATGAGAGGGATCTGCCAATGATTCACGGGTTTTGAAGGATGCAATGAGTAGAAGAAGTGAATGTGGACTTCCATTTCTAGATGGTAATAATCTTTATGTCAAATTGTTAAATTTAATGTTTGCTTTCTAAAGGTTTTTGTTGATTATAATTCCAACAATATATTACTGTAGGCAAATCGATTATAATTCCAACAATATATTGATGCAGGCAAATTCTATCTTGTGGATTGTGGTTATCCCAATAGGTTGTAGCTCTTGACTCCATATAGGGGTACCAGGTACCATCTAAAGGAGTTCGGCCTAGCCAACAACTGCCAGCGGCCACATAATCCACATGAGTTATTCAACCATCATCATGCATCTCTCCGAAATTCTGTTGAGCTTATCTTTGGCGTTTTCAAGTCAAGGTTCATTATTTTCAAGGGTCAACCTCCTATTTTTCCATATAAGACACAAAAATATATGGTTTAGGCTTGTAACGGCGTGCATAACTTTCTGAAGTTGGAGATATGATGACTTTGAAGTTTCTAACCTTCCTTCCGAGGCACCACGCAATGTTGCACCAGCTAATTTAGATTATGATGAGGACGACGATTTACAGACTTGGCAAATGCAACGGACAGTTGCAGCAGAGCGGAGAGAAAATATGGAAAATAATATGTGGCATGACGGGACACGCATGTTGCAAGGAGTCTAGTTTTTAGTTGGTGGTCATTTGACATAATTTGTTATTATTAAGACTTTGTTTGACAATAAAGCCTTTGTTTGTAATAGTTATGACTTTCATATCTCAATCTAGATTGTTCTTCTTCAAATAATAATTAATCACTAATATATGTTAATTATAGTTTTAATAAGGATTAAATTGATACATAATTATATCAAATATTTATTATATATTATATTACTAATATATTATATTATTGATAATAATAATAATTTTATTATTACTTTAAAATTTATTCTTAATATAATAATAATAGTTTGTTCATGGAAGTTAATTAGTAATAACAACTTAATAAATACATAAATATCATATTTTAAAGATGTCGTCATTTAATTGTCTCACTCAAATTGTCTCATTATCCTCAATTGTCTCAACTAAAGTGCCCAGTTATCCCCCATTTTATTCCACTTTATCCCCCCCCCCCCAAATTATCACAAGTGCATAAAATTATCCAAGTGAGACAATTATCCCAACGGGCCCTCAAATGTCCCAATGAATAACCCCCC
>BQKN01064618.1:521634-536090 GCA_022839385.1 Asparagus kiusianus
TTCAAGGGAAATTTACCCAAGATTCTCTCTCTCTCTTACTTTAACAGCTCTATTGAAACAATTATCCCACTTGGCTCCAACTTGTCCCAACTTAATCCCTCCTTGTACAGTTATAATTGCCAGTACAAATTTTATCTATTTTGGGTCCTTCTTGGAAAAGATACGTTAGGACCTCGTTCGCACGATATCTTTTGTTTGATAACAAACTTTAATTTATTACTAATTTGTGTTTTAGATCACTTGTGTTGGATGACGAAGAAAAGAGTAGCAAATGAGTGCTAACAAACATAAATTTTAGCTCATAACAATAAAACTACAAGCAGCTTCATCGATTGGCCTACACTCCTCGATTGGCAGACTGCCCATCGATGAGCATTTGTCAATCACTTGGCTTTCTCTTTCGAATGATTTTCTAACTTATTTTGATGGAGAAATTTAACAGATATCACTTTTCCATAGATGGAGGATTTCACATAGATGGGGGAATTACCTAGTGATGAGTGTATTCCCAATGATGGATGCTGGGTCGAATCAGCAGCCCAATTGAGATTTAATCTCAGTTGTTGATTGTTGTTGATATAGGACTCTTCTATCTCATTTTTCGTAACTATTTCTAACCTAATAGAGAAGGAAATAAAAGAGAGGAAGAGAGAGAAGACCTTAGGGTTTGAAAATTTGATCGTGCTCATCATTCGTATTATCCCTAACTGTTTTTGCTCACGACATTATTGTGTTCTACATCCATTTCTTGTTCTCCATCGAATACTACTAACCTAGGATCTCATGACTTGTCATCATTCTTCCAGATCTGATCTTTCATCTTTAGAAAAATGGTTTTATCGTAAAAAGGGTTGTAAGATCATTTTTTTGTACTTAACCGATATTTTGTTTTTTGTTAAACAATCTTTTGTTCAATGATTATTTTTTTGGGTTGTCGACGTACTCAAGCGGTGTTTAATTGAGGATTGCCAGCTTTGTGCTAAGGTTATACATGGGTGATAGTTTGTTAGGGTTTAGATGACTAGATTAGGGAGTAATGTATACCATGTGTTTTGTAAAGCTTACTGAATTACGGTTTGTACTTCAGGAGAATAAATATAATATTGTGGAAGCCTTTTTGAGACGAGAAAGTGTGGATGTAGGATTTATCCAAATCACTATAAAATCTCTTGGCTTGTGGTTGTGTTGCTATTCATTTATTTCACTTATTTTATATGTATATCTTGATATTTATTTTAATTTGGTAAAATATATGCACAGCCCTATTCATCCCCCCTTCTAGGCTTGCATCCATGATCCAATAGGGTAGAGTGCAGTTTGTAAATTTTAATTGTCGTACTTTTTATCAACGTTTTTCATTCGTATAGACTATTTACTATTCATAGGCAAATAGAGAAATTGTTCAGAAATTTTCTGTTTGGAATAGGAATCCTACCAGAACAACTCATGGACTGGTTTGTACAATAAACATGACAGCTCAACTTCTCAAATTAATTCTATAACCATTCATGAATAATATAGATCATCAATTATTTGGAGTGTTGTAATAAAATATGGTTCGTACATTAAAGTATGTTGTATTCTTAGGGGTTGTTTGGTTCGTTTCCCCATGTGAAAAAACCCTTCTTTGGGGGTTTTATAAACTTTTTCATAAAATTAATTGTTTGTGTTCGGTTCACACATAAAATATAGTGGGAAACCCATTACACACTTTTCTGTTCTTTGGTTGGTATCTAACAAATGGTAAAGCTATTGGTTGATAAGAATTTTCCTACTTTTCTTGTGTTTGATTGATTTTAAATTTTGTATGGGAAAATGTATATAGTCACCATTGTAAGATTATCTCCGACTAAAGACAAATTATTTTGTGACTATCATGGGTGGCAATTTTATCATAAGAAAGCTTATAGAGTGCAATTAAATAATATATCAAATTCATATAAAGATACTAAAATAATATATGAAACCCAAAAATAAGCTGCTAAATACCTGTATGACATGAAAAATCATGCCAAACTTGTAAATAACGTGATCGCTCATAACCCGTAGGATCTATATACCTGAATTAGCAAAAAATATATATATAATGAGTAAATAACATGATTAAAATTATATAAAATGAGTAAATAACATGATTCATCATAACAATCGGCATGAAATGAAAAATTATATCAAATTTGTAACTAACATGATTGGGCATATCCTGTATGAACTATGTACCTGAAATTTTAAAATCATACTCATGAATTTGGTATGCAAACGTTAGCCCAAAAACCATCATCTAAAAGCATATGTTGAAATCACAAAAAATATACCAGCCATATGTATATAACATTTATGGCTGAGGGCTCAGTATTTGGTCGATATCATTATTGTTAACTATCCATTGCAATGTGATAAGCATTGCAGGTTGCTAATATCAGTTATTTTGACACTCATCATAGCCCACTCATAAATAAGTCACCAAATGAAACCCATTAATAAAATATTAAATGACTACCGAATACCTTCAGAAGCCACACTGAAAGCCATCTAATACAATGTATTAGTAGATGTACTTTTTTAGTGTTTTCTTATCCATCATTTTTTATGTTTCTACGATCTTTATTTTTAAGTTCTTATTTGTAATTTTGCTTTCAACTTTCAGTTGTTTGTAGACTTGATTCTAAAAGAGTTTAGCTAGGGTTGTCAAATGGGTGGTGATGAGTTTTTGGTGGGTCATAAATGGGTGAGCATATTTGTGTCTATTCGCCCATTTATGACCTATTTATCACTTGCTAGATGAGTCACTTCTCACCACTCATTTATTAAATGGGTGGTTCATGGGTGACCCAATAACCCATTTAACTATTGGACTTTTAAATATAAAAAAGTTTTAAGTGTCTATTTTTTAAACTTACAAATGATACATGACATTTAAATATTTTTAACAACCATGTATAGATTTAAAATTTATAAAAAACACCCTTAAAAGTTTTAAAAAATACAAAAAACACCCTCAAGAGTTTAGCTTTATAAAAACAACCTTGAAATTTCAAAACCTAACTAAGTTACATGAAATCTAAAAATTACCAGCAGCTCTATAAATTTATAATTTACAAAAAACCATTAAACTTTAAAAACTTGTAAAAAACACCCTCAATAGTTCAAAATTACAAAACAATCTTAGAATTTTCTAGACTTGCAAATAACACATGAAATCTAAATTTTTTTTAGCAATTCCCTATAAATTTAAAATTTATAAATAACACCCAAATAGTTTCAAAAATTATGAAAAACATCCTCAAGGGTTTAGAATTACGAAAATTACCCTGAAATTTCAAAACCTACAAATGACACGTGAATTCTAAAAATTACCAGGAGCCCCTATAAAATTATAATTTACAAAAAAACCTTTAAACTTTAAAAACTTGAAAAAAAACACCCTCAATAGTTCAAATTTACAAAACAATCTTAGAATTTTCTAGACTTGCAAATAACACATTGTAGGCGTATAAAACTGCCTAAAGATCCCTTAACACAGCTCGTCATGGTGATTCGATAAACCAACGAACCATCGGGCAATATATCCAAGCATGTTCGTTAGACCACAACACCGAAGCCAAGTGAGACGCGACGAAGCGGATTAACGAGGCGACGAGGTTAATGAACCGAACGCAAACAATGGAATACATCCAATCGCATGCCCAATCAAGCTAACAAGTCGATGAATCAACGAGTCATTCAACCATAGAGTCCACCACATCAAACAAGATCGGGAGCGAACTCGAACTCGAACACCAAAGCGGATTTACTGCCAAATTAGGATCCGGACTGCCAAATCAGAGTCCAGATCAACAATGAAGTTCGGATAAACCGCAAAACCAGAAAACGGGCAAAGAAGCAAACACCTGGAGGGCTCGGCCAAAACCGAGCCACCAAGTGGTGGCTCGGCCAGGAGTGGCTCGGCCAAAGCCGAGCCACCTAGGTGGCTCAGCGCACCACCGCGCACAGGGTGGCTCGCCGAGCCACCTAGGTGGCCAAGCCCAGATCTGGGCCCAGATCTGAGCCCAGATCTGGGCCCAGATCTGAGCCCAGATCTGGTCTGAAGTGCCTATAAATAGACTTGAAAGCTCATTGTTTAAAAGGTGGGACTTTTGAGAGGTTGAAGGCTAAAGGTTGGATTTTTGTTGAACTTTTGAGGCGAAACTCTGCTGGATTGAGAGCTAAACTTCGGAAGTTTTGGAGCTTTGAAGACTCGGACTTTTCAGATCTGGTTCTTGGCGATCATCCACACCAAATAAGGCAGGAGTTCGAGAGAGATCAGATCTGAGATCCACACGGTCATCCTCCGGATCAAAACTTGGTTTTTGATCCCGAGAAGAGTATCGATTTTGCTTGGTCGACTTCGATTACTTAGGGCTATTATTTCCTTGGTGAAATAATCCCCCCGGTTGTTATTTCCTTCATGAAATAACACCCGTCATACCGTGTAGATCCGACCGGATCAAGATCATGCGGTGGTCCATAGATTAACCCCGGCGCAGGCAAAGAACCCACACAAGCAAGAGACCGCAAAACAGGATCATGTGATTTGTTCTAGAAAAAAAAAGTTGTAATCTTTTAAGATTTTTCTTTGATTTTGTTGTAACCGGATCTTATAAAAAGACCGGATCTTTTGTAACCGATAAACTGTTACTCAAGAAAACAATGACATCAATGAAAGCAATTTTTCCCGCGAACAATCTGGCGACCACAGTGGGAGCCACCGATTGCGTCGCAGCCGCGGATCTTGATCCCGGTCGAGGAGGAGGTCGAGTATGAATTCGACCAACAAAAGTTCGAGGAGTATTTGTCATCCTCGTCCGGATCCACCTCCCCCCTCAAGTCCAAGAAGTTCTCCTCCAGGAGAAAAGTCCGTTGGTACGAAGAAATGCAGAATACCAACGAAGATCTCACCCCCAATTGATGCCAAAGTTGCATCGGGTAAAGCTCCACCGACCTCCAACCAGGTCAAATCTGTTCTTGCTAATTCCTCCGTCACTGAGGGCGTAGTGACTCTTTCAAAGAGAGCCCGCCAGAGGTGACGTCAACGCTTGGCACGACAATTCGCGAAGGCAATGGAGTCCACTGACGGAATCCGCTATAACGCGGATATGAAGAACAGGAGAGGCAAACAGCCTCAACAAACAATGAATGGCAGCTCCTCCAAGCCACCAACGAATGAATGGATCCGTGTCAAACGGAATCGTTCGACACTTGAGGAGCGCATTCGCAAGCGCCGCGTACTGTCAGCGCAGGCACGGGCTCAAGTCCGAGAAGCCCGCAGAAGACTGCAGAAGGAAGTGGCCAAGAAGCCGCCACCTATCCGCCAAGTATGGAGGCCGAAGTCTGAAGCGACGATTCAGGCTAAGGAACAATCATTGCAGCCTTCAACGCAAGTTCAACCTCCGGCAAACCAACCTAAATCGCCGGTAATTCTAGTAGCTACTCCGGGAGATCCCGCAGAACCATCCCGAAGAAGGAGGTCAGTTTTGGAGCGTCTCGGTCCACTTCCCGATGAGCGATGCAAAGATCTAATTCAAGAACGTTTGGGCTTGATAAAGAAGCCCCGAACGACTCAACATGCTGGGAGTCGCCGCCACCCTCAACATGACAAGGAGTTCATGGCAGCTACGCGCACCAATCTACGCATTAAAGTCCAGGAGCCCGCTGAGAACTCACGTCCACAAAGGCATGTTTCGAGGCGCGTGACTCTTGAAAGCCCAAAGAAGACAGTTCGTTCTCAGAAGGAAACATTGTCGTCTGATGATGATAACGTTGTACCTGAGAAGTCGTGCCAACACACGATAGGTTACTCCGACCTTCAAGCTGACGAATTATACTATCGTGTTGGGGGTACGAATAAAACCAAAAAAAGGAGTCCTCGAGAACTAGAAACTTAATGTCCCTATTCCAAACTTATTCGGGCAGTATTGTCTGAGTGCAACTGCACCAAGACAGTCCCCGAAAGAATTTTGGTTTTCGAAAGGCTCAGTACCGAAACACCAAAACCAAGGCCTAGGCGTTTCCGACAAAGAAGAACGGTGGTTGAAGATGGAGAATTTCCGAGGGTCACCACTAATATGACCAGCAAGGGGACATCGACACAGGATAATCCCGAGTCGATTCCGGAAGCACCCCGGTGTGTAACCCATCTGCAGTCGGGAGCCATCATACAAGCAACTTATGGTAGGATTCGGACAAGATTACCTTCAGAAGATGAAGAATCGGATGCCTGCTCTGCGGTCGCATCAGATAATACAGTATCCAGTGAGGGACAACCCCGCGAGTCACTTATGATAAGTGTGGAACAAGTGGCCAAGATGCTCGAAGAAGCCATGGCTAAACAACAGGAGAGCTTCAGGTTCGAAATGCAGATAGCCATGCAGAATATGAGAGAAATGCATGACCAACAAATCCGAGCACTGACAAACCAGCAAGGTGAACCAAGTCGTCGTAACCAGGTTAATCAGGAAGATGAGGACACATGTGCGAATGAAGCTCATAATGTCAATAATCCTCCCGTCAATGCAGGGGGTGGTATCGAGAATGCTAGTCATAACACCACACTTCCACCTCAGAATCGTGCTAACGAAAATAGAGATGAAGGTTTGAAGATTAAAAACCTCGAGAGCAAAATCAATACGTTAATTTCCGCTCAAGAGATGAAGAAGACGGGCATTCCTTGTCCATACCCAAGAGAATGGGAATCAATCCCGTATCCGGCGAAGTTCAATCTAATTAACTTCACGCCGTTTGATGGGAAGGGTTCACCCACTCAACATTTGATTTACTTTAAATCACACCTAGGGGTTTCTCTGGTAATGAGCCTCTGATGGTACGGTCCTTCGTTGGCACTCTTCGTGGAGCCGCCTTCGATTGGTTTTGCCGCCTTAAGCCAGGAAGTGTGAATAGCTGGGACGACATGGAGACTAAATTCCTCAAGAACTTATTCGACAACGACACCGAGATATCCATCGGGTCGTTGCTTGACGAGAAACAGAAAAGTGAGGAATTGGTTGATACCTTCGTCAAAAGGTTCCGGAACAAGACGATGAACTATCGGGACCCGATCACTGAGGAGTTCACTCTCCAGACTTGCCACAACAACCTCGCATTGGACGTGTTGGAAGCAATGGGGACAGCACTGTCCAACACTTAGAAAGACTTGAAGGTGCGCGGTGAACAAGCCGAACGCTTCCTCCGAAGGAAGAAGGCCGAGAGGAGCCAATCGACGACTAATCCTCCGAACTCGAACTTCGCCTCCCGTGGTAAGGGCAAGGCACCTATAGCTGCTGTTGGTGATAATCAAACGTCGCAACAACAACCCCGAAGGCATCAAAAGACCTCGGATCTGAAACTCCAAAAAGAGTATTCCTTCAAGGACGAAGACGTTCCAGCCATCTTTGAATCCCTCCTTGAAAACAACAAGATCAAGCTACCACCTATCGTTAATCAGGAGGAAGCTGACAATACTATGGATCCAAAGTACTGTGCGTATCACAGGAGGATCCTTCATCCCACTAAGGATTGCTTTACTCTCAAGAATAGCATCCAAACCTTGATTGAAGCCGGCATTATATCGCTCAATTAAGTCGAATGAAGACTCCGATAAGTATAAGAGTATAAACTGCTTCTCAATCCTTCGACCGATATAAGAGGTTAAACTGCTCCCCGATACTCCAATAGGTATATGAGTCTAAACTATTTCCTTTCTTCCACGGGAAGTTCCTGGAGAGTGTCATGCGTGGTATTCTTAAGGATAACCCGATCATGCAGCTGATACAATGATAAACCCAGTTTCGCAAGAAAAGCTGGGGTGGATAATTCATGTAACGGGAAGTTCCCGGAAGAATGTTAAATTCTTAGGGATAACCCTATCATTACAAAAAAAAGTGATAAACACTAAACCCCACTGTGATTTCTGAACACTCTTTTGCTGAGGTGAGATTCGATCACTTCGTTGGATCAATCTTCCCTCACAAAACTCCCGTTAGTGTTTGACGACTCACAATCTTCCACCATAAAATCCCTCACTGATCAAATTAATTGACAGTGGGTCCACTAAAATTCCTTTTGGTTAAATCCACTCAAACTTTCGATGTATCTGTGCACTCAACACTCCTATTGTTAGAGTCCGGATATAATACTTGGAATTTTGATATCAATCCTTGACGAATTGTCAAACCCCTTCGTGTTAAGTCCTTATAACTTAACACCAGGAATTCCTTCTGAGTGATTTGTACAAGTCAACACTCCTACTATGATTTGTACTCCCACTCCCACCTGGTCAAACCTTCCTACAGTTAGGGCCACAATCAAAATCACCTCTTAATTCCTTTCATGAACGAGAGGCCCACAAATTGAGCGATCAAACCTTCCTACAGTTAGGATCGTCTTAAACCTCCCATTCGGTCAAACCTTCTTACAGTTAGGGCCAAAACCAAAATCCCCTCTCGATTCCTCCAATGAACGAGAGGTCCACAATTAAGTCGAATGATCAAACCTTCCTATAGTTAGGGTCACCTCAAACTCCCGCTTGGTCAAACCTTCCTACAGTTAGGGCCAAAACCACAATTCACTCTCGATAAACGAGGAATTCACCTTTAATTCGGTAATCAAACCTTCCGACAGTTAGGATTATCCGAATCTGTCCGATTCTCAGAGTGGAGATCCCACTTCTAGTTTCACCTTTCTGGATAATGGGTGTGGAGATCCCACCCCGAGTTTCCTTTGCATCTGAAGATAGAATATAAAATTCTTCCTCTTCAGCTTTGGGAGATAGAATATAAAATTCTTCCTCTTCCGCATCGGGTTCGTCTTTACCCTAAGAGAAGATACCACCTTTTCAACCCTCAAAATCCACGCCTTACAAGCGTAGGAAGTTTATCCCGAATCCTAAGCAGGGATAAGTCTGCGCCTAACACGCGCTGTCGATTTAGTCTTTCTCCGTAGAAAAAACACCAGAGTTCAATTCTGGGGTATCCTATCCTCAAACCTAAGCAGGTATAAGTCTGCGCCTAACCCGTGCTGTCGGTTAGTTCTTAACCGTTAAAAAAAACACTCGCCCACATATTCAACATTGTGGTAGGTTGTTATTAATAACACCAAAATCCATGTCTTACACGCATGGGGAATTTCATCCTGAATCCTAAGAAAGGATATGCCGACGCCTGACACGCGTCGCCGGTTTAGTCTTTTACTAGCCAAGAAGACACTAGAACCTGATTCTGGGGACCTTTATCCCGAAGCCTAAGTAGGGATAAGTCAGCGTCTAATACACGTTGCCGGGTAGCCTATTCCCGTAACAATGGCGAAGTCTACGTATTCGAAGTCGTAGCAGCAAGTCTAAGGGAGTTCATTCCGTTAGCATAATGTCACATGCGGAACGGATTTAGACAATCCGCATGCTAGCCCGACTCAAACGGTAGTCGGTAAAGGCTAATCAAATTCGTTGAAGACTGGGTGTTAGCCAAAAATCCTAAAGTCAACGCATAACACGCGTTGCCGGGTAGCCTATTCCCGTAACAAATGGTAAAGCCTATGTATTCGACATCATAGCACAAAGTCTCAGAGAATCCACTCTCTTAGCATAACGTTACATGCGGAACGGATTTAAACAATCCGCATGCTAGCCCGACTCAAACGGTAGTCGGTAAAGGCTCATCAAACCTGTTGATGGCTGAGAATTTGCCAAAAATTCTATAAATGCGAGTCATTGACGCACCAGCTCAATTAGTTGGTCTCGTGACTTGAGCATCCAACAACTTCGGGATAAGATCCATATATGCAGACGAAACAACTGTAATAGTTGGTCCTGCAGCCCCAAATTTGAGACCGCCATGCTCCAATACCTTAAGAGCTTAAAACTGTGTATACTCTAGCAGACGTACGAGTATAAACTGTGTCAAACGCCGGACAACGCGTCACAATGAAGCTCAAACGCCGGACAACGCGTTGCAAATGAAGACTCAACACCGACAATCGATGGTCGGTTCTATGTTGAAACAGCAAACACGAGCTAAAGATCAGGAAATCAGGAATTGACTTTAAGTTCAAAATTCCGACAACGGTCAGAAAATAAATGCAGCACCGGAACCCTTGCAGACATTCGACAAAGCACCGAATATCCTGGAGGATTGAAGGAATCAAGAATAGAAGCCATTCCAAAATCCCGTCATACCGATTGAAGGTTGGGACAATCATATCCAAAGTGTTCCAGACTCTTCCATAAAAGAACGAGGCTGAAAAACTTTGGAGGGGGTATCTGTAGGCGTATAAAACTGCCTAAAGGTCCCTTAACACAGCTCGTCACGGTGATTCGACAAACCAATGAACCATCGGGCAATATATCCAAGCATGTTCGTTAGACCACAACACCGAAGCCAAGTGAGACGCGACAAAGCGGATTAACGAGGCGACGAGGTTAATGAACCGAACGCAAACAATAGAATACATCCAATCGCGTGCCCAATCAAGCTAACGAGTCGATGAATCAACGAGTCATTCAACCATAGAGTCCACCACATCAAACAAGATCGGGAGCGGACTCGAACTCGAACACCAAAGCGGATTTACTGCCAAATTAGGATCTGAACTACCAAATCAGAGTCTAGATCAACAATGAAGTTCGGATAAACCGCAAAACCGAAAAAGGGCGAAGAAGCAAACACCTGGAGGGCTCGGCCAAAACCGAGCCACTCCTAGGTGGCTCGGCCAAAGCCAAGCCACCTAGGTGGTTCGGTGGCCGAGCCACCAAGTGGTGGCTCAGCCACCTAGGTGGCTCACCAAGCCACCTTTTGGTGGCTCGGTGGCCGAGCCACCTAGGTGGCTGGCCGAGCCACCTAGGTGGTTTGCCCGAGCCACCTAGGTGGCCGAGCCCAGATCTGGACCCAGATCTGAGCCCAGATCTGATCTGAAGTGCCTATAAATAGACTTGAAGGCTCATTGTTTAAAAGGTGGGACTTTTGAGAGGTTGAAGGCTAAAGGTTGGATTTTTGTTGAACTTTTGAGGCGAAACTCTACTGGATTGAGAGCTAAACTTCGGAAGTTTTGGAGCTTTGAAGACTCAGACTTTTTAGATCTGGTTCTTGGTGATCATCCACACCAAATAAGGCAGGAATTCGAGAGAGATCAGATCTGATATCCACACGGTCATCCTCCGGATCAAAACTTGGTTTTTGATCCCGAGAAGAGTATCGATTTCGCTTGGTCGACTTCGATTACTTAGGGCTATTATTTCCTTGGTGAAATAATCCCCCGGCTGTTATTTCCTTCGTGAAATAACACCCGTCATACCGTGTAGATCCGACCGGATCAAGATCGCGTGGTGGTCCACGGATTAACCCCGGCACAGGCAAAAAACCCACATAAGCAAGAGACCGCAAAACAGGATCTTGTGATTTGTTCTAGAAAAGAAAAGTTGTAATCTTTTAAGATTTTTCTTTGATTTTGTTATAACCGGATCTTATAAAAAGATCGGATCTTTTGCAACCGATAAACTGTTACTCAAGAAAACAATGACATCAATAAAAGCAATTTTTCCCGTGAACACACATGAAATCTAATTTTTTAGCAATGCCCTATAAATTTAAAATTTGTAAATAACACCCAAATAGTTTTAGAAATTGTGAAAAACATCCTCAATGGTTTAGAATTACAAAATTGCCTTAAAATTTCAAAACCTACAAATAACACGTAAAATCAAAAAATTACCAGTAGCCCCCTAAAATTTTATAATTTGTAAAAAACACCCTCAAAACTTAAAATCGCAAAAAAAATCCTCAATACTTCAAAATTACAAAACAATCTTAGAATTTTATAAACTTGCAAATGACACACGAAATCTACAAATTTCCACTAGTCCCTTATAGATAGAGAATTTGGAAAAAAAAACACTCTCAAAGTTTTAAAAAATGTGAAAAACACCCTCAAAAGGGTTTAGAATTATAAAAATCACCCTGAAATTTCAAAACCTACAAAAAATGACACATGAAATCTAAAAATTACCAGTAGCCCCTTAAAAATTTATAATTTACAAAAAACACCCTTAAATTTTAAATTATAAAAAACACCCTTAAATTTTAAAATTATATAAAAATCTAAGAATTTTCTAAACTTACGAATGACTGAGGAATGCGAAGCTCCCGAATCGAAGAGAATACGGGCGGGAAAAGAATTCACAATGAACGTACCCTCCACTACTACTCCGCTAGCTCCATGATCACGCGGTACTACCGCATATACTCTGCCTGTGGCTGACGTCTGCTCTGCTGCTAGTGCTAGAGAGTACGGAACTATCTGCCCCTGAGGAACCTCCTGAACTGCACGAATCTGTCCCTCGGTCTTCTGAGTTGCTGACGGTGCCTCTAGCCTCATGTGCTGACCCTGACCTCTGTCCTGAACTCTCTGCTGCTACTGGTTCGGGCCCTTGCCCTGCTGAGCTCCTACTGGTGCGCTGCGACACTCCGATGCCTTATGTCTGACCCTACGACAGTTATAGCAAACTCCCTAAAACTTGCGCTGCTGATGCGCTCTCTAATCCTGCTGGGGTCCCTTCTTATGAGGGCCTTGATGCTGTTGCTGAGGCCCCGAAAAAAGTCTCTTTTTCTTACCCTTATCCCTATTCTGTCCTGCCTTAGTCTTCCCTTCCTTATCTTTCTGGAACATGGCAGTCTCAATCTCCTGTGAGGTGGCGGCCTCTGCTACCTCTCGAACTAAATAGAACTTTCTCGAGACGAGGTATCGACGAAGATTAGGGCGGAGTCCTGCTAGGAACATATGAGCATGTCGCTCTCCTGTCTGCCACATACCCGTGAAGTGCAGCAACTCCATAAATCTGCTCTCAAAGTCTGCCACTGACATGTTCCCCTGAGTCAACTGGGACAACTCAAGCTCCTTCCCAGTTCATGCTGCAAAAGAAATATACTTCCCGTCAAAGAAGTAGACGAAGTCCTCCCATGCGAGGGTCATCCGGTGCTCTGGAGTGAACTGGAGTCAATACCATCTCCTGGCGTCTCCCTTCAGACTATAGGATGCCAATCTCTGCTTCTGGACCGAATCCACATAAAGTATGTCGAGGGTGTTACTCACATCCTCCTTCCACTTATGGGCTACAAGAGGGTCTGATGACCCCTGAAACTCCGGTGCCCTCATCTTCTGGTATCTCTCTACCATACGGAGCCAAGCCTCCTGCTTCGTGGCTCTATCCGAAATTGCTGGTGGAATAGCTGCGGGTGTGGTCTCTGGGGGTCTTTCACTGATAGGAACGGCTGGTATCCCCTGTGGCTGATCTGCTGGTAGTGGTGGTGGCGTTGGTGGCGCGATATGATTCGCCACAAGTTCCTCAATTGCTGCTATCCTAGCTACGATAGGAGTCATAAGATCTATCAGGTATTGGGGAGCCTGCTGCGACTCAGGTGGTGCCTGCTGTGGCTCGGGTTGAGCTTACTGTGGCTCAGGTAGAGCCTGCTGCGACTCTGCCTATCCAGCTCTTCGAGTACGAGGTCTACCACGTCCTGCCATCTCTCTGATCATAAGAAGATAAGAGTTTATGAGTCAAAATAGACATATACATATACATAGCATATCACAATATGATTTTCATAACAATTTAGTATTCACACAAATACTTTAAATTTACACAAAAATAGTTATCATAAAAAAATATCCTCAGATTTTGATATATACGCATATATCATCCTCACTCATACTAGAAAATCCTTACGGACTCTATACATGAATCCTAAGAAACTCTATCCTAGCTCCACGACTCGAAACAGGATGATCCTAAGGATACTGGAACTAGAGCTCTGATACCAACTGTGATGCCCCTAGGTTCACGTAAGGCTGCAGTCTAAGATGAAACCAAGAATGTCAAACCTGCCATGCACCACACCGTACAATAACATGTTTCACCATTACAATTACTATCTCCTTAGTAGAGTCAATAACAGGTGTAGGTACAAAAGCAAGTAAAAGATAATATAAGAATCAACTGATGAAATAATAGAGATCAAATTAATATTTTATCAGCTAGCATACTGAAGTACAAGTCAATGTCTGAAATAAATGAACTGGGGTTCTCTACAAGTCTCAAATACAAAATGTCTGAATTAGAGGAAATAAGGCACACAGCCTTTACAACATCTAGAAATAAAATCCCCAAATGTCTAAACAGAAGTCTATAGTGGAGCTCAAAAGAATAATATAACTAAAACAGATAGCTGAAGCTAAAGTGCATCGCCATCAACCTGTGACTCTCCGGGCTCCTGGCTCGTTACCTGAAAGGGGGAGGGACAATGAGCGTCAAAACGCTAGCGAGCAACATCACAACCAACCCCAAGGGAATGGGCTCGTTGTATACAGAAAATACAGTTAATACACACACACACACACACACACACACACACACACACACACACACACACACATAT
>BQKN01064620.1:0-10432 GCA_022839385.1 Asparagus kiusianus
TTCATACTCTACACATTTACTTTCATAGACTACAAAGAGTCATCTCATAGAATACCACCCCACTTATTATACTTTGACTCTTATATCTTGGCTAAGGCTAGGAAGAGAATTAAAGAGAGAAAGAGATATATATAGAAGAAGATAGAGAATTTGGTGCTTTTGTTTTCTTTCTTTTATATTCTTTTTTCATATCAAATTCTTCCACTCATGGGTTTATATAGACTTATACATGACCCTTCATACTCTACATATTTACATTCATAGAATACAAAGAGTCATTTCTTAGAATACCATTCCATTTATTATACTTTGACTCTTAGGATTCCCTTCCACCTAGGATATCACACTATGACTCTTGGGTTGTTGAGGTTGCTAAACACTGATTAGTTCAACACTCCTTCTCAGGGGTTAGTAGGTTTAATATCCATTAGTTCTCGAAGTGTGCAGAAACGATCCTTCGGCAAAGCTTTGGTGAGAATGTCTGTAGCTTGATCTTCAGCTTTGCAGTAGATGACCTCCATCTCCTCGTCCACGATCGCGTCCCTGATAAAGTGGTATTTTCTCTTGATATGTCTCGTCCTTTAGTGGAAGACGGGGTTCTTTATCATTATGATCGCTGACTTGTTGTCGCAGAGGAGAGGAGTAGGCTGCAGTTGTTTTTCACCAATGTCTTCAAGCACATCCCTCAGCCACTTGATTTGTGATGCTGCTTGAGAAGCCATCACGTACTCAGCTTCTACAGTTGTAGTGCCGCGGACTCCTGCTTCATCGACGCCCAGGAGAACACACCCGATCTGAGTGTGAAGCAGTATCCAGAGGTACTCTTCATGTTATATTCATCACCTCCCCAGTCACTATCGCAGAATCCAAATAGCTTTGCTGAGGAGTTCTTCTCAAAATAGATCCCAAAATTCTGGGTACCTTGAATGTACCTAAGGACCCGTTTGGCAACTCCCATGTGCTCTCTTGTTGCATAATGCATGAACCTGCTTAAGAGACTTGAGTCAAACATAAGGTCAGGTCGAGTATTAGAGAGGTAGAGGAGACTCCCTATGATACTTCTGTAGAGGTTGAGGTCTTCTCCTTCGGTATCGTCTCCCTTCTTGAGTTTATCACTGACCACCAATAAGGTAGAGACGGGCTTGCAGTTTGCCATGTCAGACTTCTTCAAGATTAACTGTGCATAGGCCTGCTGATGAATGATGATGCCATCTTCGTCCTGCTGGATCCCCATGCCAAGAAAGTGGTGAAGGAGGCCTAAATCTGTCATCTCGTACACCTCCATCATGTCTTTCTTGAACTCATGCATAAGCTTCTCACTGTTGCCTATATAGATAATATCGTTTACATATACAGCTACAATAAGAATATCTACCTCATCTCTTCAAATGTAAAGTGTGGCTTCATTAACGCTCCTTTTGAAGTTGTGTTGGGTGAAGTAGGAGTTGACCTCTTCATACCACGCCCTTGGTGCTTGCTTGAGACCGTAGAGCGCATTGTGGAGCTTGTAGACTTTATCCTTAGCTCCTGCAACTTCGAACCCTTGCGGTTGATGGATGTAGACTTCTTCTCGTAGCACCCCATTGAGGAATGCCAACTTCACATCGAGCTGGAATATCTTCCATCCTTTGTCAGCAGCTAGAGCAATCAAGAGACAAATTGTCTCTAGTCTGGAGATAGGGGCAAAGGTTTCATTGAAGTCCACTCCGGGCTTCTGTGAATAGCCTTTCGCTATAAGCTGTGCCTTCTTCTTGTTGATGGACCCATCAAGATTCATCTTAGTCTTATAGACCCACTTGACATCGATGATTGGCTTGGCCGTAGGTTTCTCTACCAGCTCCCAGGTGCCATTTTTCTCTATTATGAAGATCTCCTCCTGCATGGCTTTCTTCCAATCTTTTTCTTTGATGGCTTCTTCAAATGACTCAGGCTCCAATATGCAAAAATTACATGAAGCGTAAATCTCATTAAGATTTCTGTATCTTAATGGAGTTTTATCTGAGGAGGAAGAAGAACTGGGACTAGAGTTGGATGGTGTGCTTGAGAAGCTAGCACTTGATCTTGGTCTGGATGAGTCGGAGCTTGTGGAACTCGAACCGTTATGTGGAGTTTGCACTTCTGGCTTTGGATTTGGATCTTGGATGCTCTCTGAATCTAGGTAGATGAAGTTTGTGAGCACATGCTCCTCCTTCTTGAGATCCCAGTTCCACTTGACTGATTCGTCAAAGATCACATTCCGTGAGATGACGATCTTTTGAGTCTTCAGGTTGAAGAGCCACCTGTAGCCTTTTGTATGGCTTGCGTATCCTATAAAGATACACTTCTTGTGTTCTCCTCCAGTTTGGATCTCAACTGGCCTGGGATGTGAGCAAAACAAATACAACCGAAAACCTTAAGGTGGTTTAAGGAAGGTTTTCTACTTGAGAATGCTTCGAAGGGTGTCTTGTCCTTCAATGCTCTTGTTGGACACCGGTTGAGAAGGTACACTGCGGTGTTGACTGCTTCTCCCCAGAACTTGTAGGAAAGGTTCTTCTCATGTAGAAGACTCTTGGCCATCTCCACGATAGTCCGGTTCTTCCTTTCTGCCACTCCATTCTGTTGAGGAGTGTTTGGACATGTGATTTGCTTCTCGATGCTAAGGTTACTGCAGTAGTCCTTGAACTCTGCTAAAGTGTACTCTCCACCCTGATCATTTCGAATCTTCTTGATCTCCAAGTCTGTTTGTCTTTCCACCATTGCTTTGTACTTTTGGAAGATGGTGAAAGCTTCTGATTTGAGCCTCAAAAAGTAGACCCAGACCATCCTGCTAAAATGATCAATAAAAGTGATAAAATATTTGTTGCCGGCCAGGGACTCCATCTTCATTGGACCACATAGGTCCGTATGGATCAACTCCAAAGGCTTTGTTGCCCTCCATGCTCCTTCCTTTGGGAACTCGTCTCGGTGCTGCTTGCCTTTCATGCAACTGGAGCAGACTTCTTCAACTCCTTCAATGGTTGGGAGGCCATACACCATTTCTCTGCTTTGAAGAGTCTTAAGGCTTTAGAAGTTGAGATGCCCGAGCCTCTTGTGCTATAGCTAGGAGGAGTTCACCTCTTCGACCTTTAGAGCTTGAGTGTTCAAGTGGTGCAGTGAGAGAGGAAAACTTCTATTGGGTTGCATCTTGACTTTGGCCACCAAGTTGTTAAAACTCCTATCATCATAGATCTTCACGCTTGATCACCAAAAACTAGAAAATAACCGTTAAGGAGCATTTGACCTACACTTAACAGATTTTCCTCTAGACCCGGTACAAGCATTACATTCTTGATGTATCTTTTTTCCTTTCTTTGTATTTACAGCCAAGATACCCTTTCCTTTAGATTTTATAATATTCTCATTTCCCATCTTAACACTACCAAGATAGGATGTGTCTAAGTCTATCAACAGTGATCGGTTCGCGGTCATGTGGTTACTACAACCACTGTTAACATACCAAAGACTACCATCACTATCTTTTCCTCCATGACAAGCAAAGAAAACATTACCTTCGCTGTCTTCTTCTTTGTTTGCAAAGACTTGCTGGCAGTTTTGGTTTTGATTTCCTCGAGTCCTGTACTGCTCTTTGGTATGCCCAAATCTGGAGCAGTTGGTGCACTTGGGCTTCCCCTCGAACAACACTTCCCTTGATGAGACTTGCTGCAAGTTCTACATGTGGGTTTGCTACCTTGTTGGGAGTTGCCACTTTGTTGTTGTTGTTGAGGCTTTGGAGCAAAATTGGGCTTGCCTCTTTTCTTCTTCTTCTTTTGCTTTTAGCTCTGTTGTTGATTTGAGCTCATGTTGAAGCTTTGGAAGGCTCTCTCTCCATGGTAGAAGCTCCATTCCTCTTCTCAAGCTTTTGGTCAAATGCCTTGATGGATGCGATTGCCTCTTGTAATGAAAGCTTCTCCATATCTTTTGTTTCTTCTATCATACTTACAATGGAGTCATATCTACTAGAGAGAGAAATAAGAATTTTTTGAACTACTCTTTGATTTGTTACATCTTCACCATATGTTTTTAATTGATTTATAACATTGGTGAATCTGGTAAGAAAATCATCGAGTCTTTCTTCTACTCTCATAGAGATTTGCTCAAACTCTTTTCAAATAGTTTAAAGCTTAACCGCCCGTACCTTTTCACTTCCACGGTACTCTTCTTGGAGGATTTCCCACGCCGCCTTTGCTGTCTCCTCATTGGATATCCTAGGGAAGATTGAGTCGGAGACAGCATTTTGGATCAACCCGAGGGCTTTGGAATCCCTCATGTAGTTGAGCTTTAATGTCTTCTGCTCCGTCAGGGTGAGAGAGTCTTTGTCTTCTGGCACCTCGAAACCTTTCTCCACCAGCTTTCAAAAGGTCATGCGCTCTAAATATCGTCCTCATCTTGATCCGCCAAAAGTCGTAGTTCTCCCCGGAGAAGATCGGTGTTCGTATCTCACCGGAGGTAGGTTTTGGGTCGGACTCAATGATTATTGGGTCAGCCACTTGAACCCGAGATGAAGTTGGAGAATCGACGGTTGTATCAGTCATTTTGAGGAGGCTATTTGGAAGAGTTTTGGTAGTGGGTGTTGGTGTTTTTGTAGAGATAGGGTTTCTTTACACCCAGTTATCGTAACGAAGCTCTGATACCACAATGTAATTTTGAACTGAGTAATGAAGAAAAACTTTGCCTAAGGCTAGTATGATAGAGAATTAGAGAGAGAGAGAGAGATGTAGAAGAAGATAGAGAATTTGGTGCTTTTGTTTTTTTTCATTCAAACTAGAGGAGAACACAAGAAGGTGTATCTTTATGGGATACACAAGCCATACGAAGGGCTACAGGCTCTTCAACCTGAAGACTCAAAAGATCGTCATCTCACGGGATGTGGTCTTTGACGAATCAGCTAAGTGGAACTGGGATCTCGAGAAGGAAGAGCAGTTGCCCACAAACTTCATCTACCTAGATTCAGAGAGCACCCAAGATCCAGATCCAGAGCCAGAAGTGCAAACTCCACAAAACGTTTTGAGTTCAACAAGCTTTGACTCAACCACACCAAGATCATGTGCTAACTCCTCAAGCACGCCATCCAACTCTAGTCCCAGTTCTTCCTCCTCCTTAGATAAAACTCCATTAAGATACAGAAATCTTAATGAGATTTATGCTTCATGTAATTTTTTGCATATTGGAGTCTGAGTCATTTGAAGAAGCCATCAAAGAAAAAGATTAGAAGAAAGCTATGCAGGAGAAGATCTCCATGATAGAGAAAAATAGCACCTGGGAGCTGGTAGAGAAACTTGCGGCCAAGCCAATCATCGGCGTCAAGTGGGTCTACAAGAAGAGGGCACGGCTTGTGGCGAAAGGCTATTCACAGAAGCCCGGAGTGGACTTCAATGAAACCTTTGCCCCTGTCTCTAGACTAGAGACAATTCGTCTCTTGATTGCTCTAGCTGCTGACAAAGGGTGGAAGGTATTCAAGCTCGATGTGAAGTCGGTATTCCTCAATAGGATGCTACAAGAAGAAGTCTACATCCATCAATCGCAAGGGTTCGAAGTTATAGGAGCCGAGGATAAAGTCTACAAGCTCCACAAGGCGTTCAACGGTCTCAAGCAAGCACCAAGGGTGTGGTATAAAGAGATCAACTCCTACTTCACTCAACACAACTTCAAAATGAGCCTTAGTGAAGCCACACTTTATATTCGAAGAGATGAGGTAGATATTCTCATTGTAGCTGTATATATAGACGATATTATATATACATGCAACAGTGAGAAGCTTATGCTTGAGTTCAGGAAAGACATGATGGAGGTGTACGAAATGACAGATTTAGGCCTCCTTCACCACTTTCTTAGCATAGGGATCCAGTAGGACGATGATGGCATCATCATTCATCAGCAGGCCTATGCACAATCAATCTTGAAATAGTTCGCATGGCAGACTACAAGCCCATCTCTACCCCACTGGTGGTTAGTGATAAACTCAAGAAGGGAGACGGTACCGAAGGAGAAGACCTCAACCTCTACAGAAGTATCATAGGGAGTCTCCTCTACCTCTCTAATACTCAACCTGACCTCATGTTTGCCTTAAGTCTCTTAAGCAGGTTCATGCATTGTGCAACAAGAGTGCACATGGGAGCTGCCAAACGGGTCCTTAGGTACATGAAAGGGATCCAGAATTTAGGATCCATTTTGAGAAGAATTCCTTAGCAAAGCTATTTGGATTCTGCGATAGTGACTGGGGAGGTGATGAAGATGACATGAAGAGTACCTCTGAATACTGCTTCACACTCGGATCGGGTGTGTTCTCCTGGGCGTCGATGAAGCATGAGTCCATGGCACTATCAACTGCAAAAGCCAAGTACGTGGAAGCTTCTCAAGCAGCATCACAAATTAAGTGGCTGAGGGTTGTGCTTGAAGACATTGGTAAAAAACAACTGCAGCCTACTCCTCTCCTCTGCGACAACAAGTTAGCGATCACAATGGCAAAGAACCCTGTCTTCCACCAAAGGACGAGACATATCAAGAGAAAATACCACTTCATCAGGGACGCGATCGTGGACAAGGAGATGGAGGTTATCTACTGCAAAACTGAAGATCAAGCTACAGACATTCTCACCAAAGCTTTATCGAAGAATCGCTTCTGCACACTTCGAGAACTAATGGGTGTTAAACCTACTAACCCCTGACGAGGAGTGTTGAACTAATCAGTGTTTAGCAGCCTAAATAACCCAAGAGCCATAGTGTGATATCCTAGGTAGAAGGAAATCCTAAGAGTCAAAGTATAATAAGTGGGGTGGTATTCTAAGAGATGACTCTTTGTATTCTATAAAAGTAAATGTGTAGAGTATGAAGGATCATCAGTCTATATAAACCCATGAGTGGGAGAATTTGATATGAATAAAAAAAAGGAAAACAAAAGCATCAAATTCTCTATCTTCTTCTACATCTCTCTCTCTCTCTCTCTCTCTCTCTCTAATTCTCTATCATACTAGCCTTAGCCAAAGTTTTTCTTCACTACTCAGTTCAAAATTACAACAACTTGCATATAACAAACAATAAAATTAGAAACAATATAAAGAAACATATAGAATGTGAACAAAATCATATTCTGAATATTTTAGCAACTTCAAGAAGCATACAGAGAAAAAAATTTAGGTTAGAAATTCAAAATAATAATTGATGGAAAGTTATTGTATCTACAGTAAACACCTACCTGCTACAGTATTCGCAAGCTGCAGACCAACTAAATCTTATTGTAGCATTACTATAGTGATAGTGCGCACCTACCATAAACTCACATATATATAGCTCAATCCAGCGTTAAGTTTAGAGCATCACAGTATCTCCAATTAAGAGTGAAAAGAAAAAGAGACGGAGAGAAAGAGCAAAAAATAGAGAGAGTTTTTCTTTGAAAAGAGAGATTGTAACTCCTATGTTTTTCCTCATAGTGGATTCTTCTATCCTTACCCGTGATTTTTACCCCAAATTTATTTAGGGGGTTTTTCATGTAAATATGTGTGTTCATTTTATTACTTCTGCTCTACTATTTACTAGGATCTTGCTCTATTAGGCCCTGGGTCTTTCCCAACAAGTGGTATCAGAGCCTAGTTTAGGGTACGTGTATCTACTTATCGTATGCTCTGTGGCTGCTACCAAAGGTGGATCTTCTATTTCAGAAAATAAGTTAGATTATCATTTACTCTTTGAAGGCGACGAGTATTACTTACGAGTATGATACTATTCACAAATGCGGTACTATTCACAAGTATAGTACTATTCATAAATACGATTACTGTTAATAAATATAGTTACCATTTACATGAAATAGTAAGAAGCTACTGTTCGTGGTAGAGGCAATGACAGCAAAGTTCGAGATCGAGAAATTCAACAGGAATAATTTTTCACTGTGGAAATTGAAGATAAAGGCTATCTTGAGAAAAGATAATTTCCTAGAGGCCATCGGTGCAATGCCAGATGACATCACAGATGATAAGAAATAAAACGAGATGGACGGGAATGCTATTTGTTTGGTGGAAAATTTGTAACAAGAAGGAAATAAAAGAATTGTATTTGATTTTATTCTCTCTAACTGCTTAGAAAAAGAATGATTACAACTCTCTCAATTCTCGATTACAATTTGGATTTCCGATTACAAAAGAGAAGAGAATTGATCTGAATCCTCTCCTTTGTTTAAATCTGGGTTCTTCACGGTGGCGATGAGATGCCTCCCTCGAATGCTCGCGTCGAGATTGCTTCTCGTTGACGATCCGACGTCTTGTTTCACTGGAACGTGATCTCCTCCTCACGATTTGACGTTGTGGAGAACTTGCGTGGCAAGTTTTAGAACTCTGAATGAGTTTGTTTGATCTTAACCGTAATTGGTTAGACAATCCAAGGATCTCTTCTTTGCTGTTAAGGAGAAAGATCCGAAAATGCTAGCCCCAGGATCAAAAAGCCCGCCCTTAATTTATAGAGGATTAAGGGGTGTAACCACCTCCTTAATTCGCTCCTAAGTGGGGCTAAGGGATGTAACCCGCCCCTTAAATCACTCCTGAGTGGAGTTGTGATCCCCTCAGATCGTGGGAAACGGTTTTGAAACCGTTCAGCTCGTGTTTGAACGAGTCAAACGCAAAATCCGCGTTCTGACATGAATTCTGCATTTAAACGCAGCGTCTGGAAGCTCGGACGCAGCGTCTGGTTGGAAGCTGCGTTTGGCAGCTTGGAAGCTGCGTTTGACCGCTTAAAGGCTGCGTTGGGCAGCGGTATAGAGCTGCGTTGGGCGGCGGTTGGAGCTGCGTTAGGCAGCGGTTGGAGCTGCGTCTGGCAGCGAGTGAAGCTGCGTCTGGCAGCGGTTGGAGCTGCGTTAGGCAGCGGTTGGAGCTGCGTCTGGCAGCGAGTGAAGCTGCGTCTGGCAGCGGTTGGAGCTGCGTTAGGCAACTTTAAAGCTGCGTTTGGCAGCGGATGGAAGCTGTGTTTGGCAGCGGATGGCAGCTGCGTTTGGCTGCGTTTGGCAGCTGCGTTTGACAGCTTGGAAGCTGTGTTTGTGCTGCGTTCGTGGCCGAGCTTGAGCTGCGTTTGTGCTGCGTTCGTGGCCGAGCTTGAGCTGCGTTTGAGCTGCGTTCGTGGCCGAGCTTGAGCTGCGTTTGAGCTGCGTTCGTGGCTATGAACGCGGTGCATCTTGATGCTGGTACGCGGGGAGGACTTCCACTTCTTGGTTTGAAGAGACCGTCGATTTGTAGTCTCTTTCTATCAGAGCACTGTAAAGATCATCGTTTTGTAATCTTTGCTTTAGCTCTTTGATATGTGAGAGTCGTCAGATTGTAACTCCCGATGTTAATTGTGAAGACTATTGATTAGAGCTTTCATCAGTTGTCGTGAAGGTCGTCAGATTGTAACCTTCAGCGATCTACGTGAAAGTCTTCAAATTGTAGCCTTCTGGAAGTCGTCAGATTGTAACTTCCATCATTGGTGTTTGATGGAGATCAGCTATCTATTGTGATTTTTAGACAGCCTACACTATTGCTAATCTCCATCTGACATTAGCAAATGGGGTGCTGTCAAACATAGAGGAGAAAAAGACAGCAAAAGAGATCTGTGATACTCTAACAAAGCTATATGAGGCAAAATCTCTACACAACAAAATTTTCTTAAAAATAAGACTTTACACTCTGAGGATGACATAATCTACATCAATGACTGACCACATCAACACCCTAAATTAAAAACAACCCAAGAAAACCCCAAAATCCCACTAAAAACAAAACAGAAACTAGTTGTTACTATGCAACGGCTATATTGGCGATCGACCGTAGAGTCATGGTTGATCGACCACGAAAGACTGAAGAATAGAGCAAAGTCTCTGGACTTCAGGCGGTTGACCGCCGCGACCAATCCGGTCGACCACGGACTGATATTTTAGAAACACAGGTTTTGAAAACGGTTTTCTGACTTTAAACATGATTTAAAAATAACAAACAAATTCAAAAAATATAAAACTTTGGAGAATGCTTGTAAACATGATAATGAACATGTTACAAAAAGAATTTTTAAATTTTCATCTCCCAAATGAGAAATCTCTTCATTTTGCAAAAATATCAAAAACATAAAAATGTGATATATTTGAAATTTGATGTTTTGACATAAACCAAAGTTTTGAAAACTCTTGTATGACTTTATAGACTTGAGAAAAGACATAAATTAGTATTGTCAAGTCCATAAACTGAAAATAAAATCTTTTCTCAAAAATACATATACTATGCAATAAAACATGATTTCATTGAATTAAATAAACTTGATATTGATAAAATCATATATAAGCATACAAACATGAAACAAATATGTATTTTCGAATTTTATTCATTTGTTTCATATTTAAACTTGAATACTATAAAAACCAAAACATGTATATATATATATATATATATATATATATATA
>BQKN01064620.1:37207-82243 GCA_022839385.1 Asparagus kiusianus
GTGGTTCATTATCAATATCAGCAGTTGATCTATTAAACAAGATTAACATCAGCATTTGATCTATTAAACAAGATTAAGAAAAGTTAATCATAACAAAATCAATTACATCTTTCAACACTCGTTATCCTTTTCTGCCTTGCAGACGATGGGGAAAGTTTTTGAATTGTTGGATGCAAAAATAGATCATAAGTAGTCAACAAGACTTCTAGAAAGCAAAAATAGAAATTCATGCTTTATGCTTTGTAACATGCATCATGAGACAAAAATAAAGCAAATATGTAACTACATCCGCTAAATCAAATCCATTCACATACCAGTAGCACATATTCTGCATCAAAGATTCTAAAATAACCCAAAAGGTAGAGAGAGAATATCTCAAAGTGGTATGCCACAAGCAAAAAACTAAGAATAATTCCTCTTCTGACAGTAATGTGATGCTAGCACCCCAAATTTAATAAAGGTCAGATAACACTGAAAAGGAGGTAACTCAAGATCAGTTGAAATCCATTCATATCCAAATCACAGTCCAAGATAAGAAGGCAAAAGTAACATAAAATTATTCAAGCCATACCCATCCAATAGCATTTAACCCAACTTAAGCGAACTAACGAGTTAATAGAGAATGAATAAGTTGAGGTTGAGTTAAAGAGGACCAACCAATTCTATTCCTTCTTTACCACCTCACATCCTATGCACCCATCAGCCGTTTTCACTTAGCTTTTCAACTTCCCATGTTTACCGATAAAGATCACGATGATGGGTCACAGACCAATGTGTATCAAGTAACTTCAATGCTCCCCCTTACATGGGACGAGGACAAGTAGAAGACCTCTAGCATAAATGTCATTTGATTGAACGCAAAATAAACCGGGAGCAGTGATTAAATTATTAAAATAACCCTTGAAACTCATACTTTGGTAACATACAGATAACAACTTTTACCCAAAGCTTAAGCTAACAGTCGTTAAATTACAATGCATGTCAAGCAATCTTAATCACCTTTCATCTAACCCAAGTTCAACTTTGGAACATCAAAAATCAGGAAAAAGTATTGTAGTCATCTAATCTATCTGCAGTCGGTTTGCGAATTTAGGAAAAAAGAGTCCCATTTTCTCCTTATAACTTCATCAAATTGAAATAAGGTATCAAAATAAGAGTTTGAGAACAGAAAGAACAGTCAGATACTTTCACTCTAGGCATTTGAAGTGAAAAACAATGTGCTATTTTTCTTAATTAAATTTCTCTTATCATTTGTAGATTGTTAGGAAATAGTCGCTGAAACTTTATATTTATAGTTATAATTTATTTCATGCTTAGGTGGTAGTAATACCTATCATATAGAAAACCTACATCCTGGCATGATGAACAATTCAATGAGAACCTTTAAATGTTTGCTACAAACAATACATTTCTTCCTGAAGTATACATTCCTCGAATTAAGGAACATTTCTCACTTGTAACTCAGAAAATATACCTGCCCGATGATCACAACCTTCAACCGATCAAACGGAGTCGAATTAAGTGCATTAAAGATGAGGTATGGGGGTGGATAGATCGGAACGCTCCCACGAATCTCTCTTTCTACAAACATACACAGATTCTTCGCATAGGGCTTCTGAAGCTCATCAGGAATTGCTTCCAACCATGTCTCTTCAACCAAAAGCTCCTCCAGCTTCGCATAACCCAACCCTTCAGCTGAACCATCACACATTTAGTACGAAAATCCCAACTTTACCAAAAGGAATTTTTACCTATAAACACTCAAATATAGATATTTGCTAATTTAACCCTATATTCCACCAAAGAGTTAAAATATTCAGATATTCCGTTCAAAATCTAAAGACATTAAATATGGGGGTATTTTAACTCAATGTAGTAGACGCAAGGGATAAATTAGCGAATATCTAGCTTTTAGGTGTATACTTGCAAGACGTGCTTAATTTTGAGGGCCTATATGCAAAAAAAGAGAAAATCTTTAACCAAAACTAAAGTATACGGAAACCCTAGGAAAGAGGTAATACCTTTGGATTTCTCGATCTTCTCGGTGCAGAGCCTGAGATTGCGCTTGGATCGAGCGAGGGCTTTGTTTATCTCGATTCTTGATCGCTGTTCGGGGGTGAGATTGGAGGCGGCGTCGGATGAGGTTGAGCTGGAGCAGGCCGCGATGGGGGATTTGGGGATTACGGTTCCGGCGGGGGAGGATGAGGAGAGGGTTTTCAGGCGCTTTGACGGATTGAGGAGCTCCATTAGCGTTTTTGAAGCAGAAGAAGCCATTTTTATTTTTACTTTCAAAATTTTTTTTTTCCCGATTGTTTCAACTTTAGGAGAGTAGATGCATTAGGGTTTATTTTGGGATGGATCAGGAGATATATCATGGATTTTGGCGGGAAGGCTATTGAAGGGCTAATTGCAGTACAGCTGTTGTTATTGTTGAAGTTTCATTTTTCAGTAGGTGTGAGAAAAAGTTGGGCAATGTCATTGAATAAGAAAACATAAATAAATATGGGAAAATTGCTTCAAGGCCTCAAAAGTGGACTTCTCATATGGCCCAGACCCATGTACTTTGGCCCATATGTCAAAGCCCTTAAAAAATTAAAAAAAGTGCTTGAGCCCTAAAACACCTTTTCTTAGCCGTATTTGCACCCAGAGACCCAAAATACCCCTGTCTTTCTCTCCGTGCCTCGAAAACGAGATCCGATCGCTGGTGAACCCTTCCCGTCGCAATTTAAGGCGAGGTGGTGGATGTTTTGGGGGGAAATTTTGGCGCGCTCCCTCCATTATATATCCTCTTAACCCAATCGTCTTTTAATAGAGTGTATTTATGGTGCAAAGGGCGGATTTATGGGGTTAGGGCTTATGATCTTTAACCCCCTGCTTGTCCTAACATGCCCTTCATAAATCCTCTTAAATCCCCTTTATTTATTTATGGTGGAGAACCCCCTGATTTGCGTGGTGTCCTTGGGTGAGAAAGTAGTGTTCTCAAGGGTAATGTGTGCAACCTCTTTTTTTGAGTTTAAGTTTGACATGGCTAAGAGGTTGAAGGTTCTTTATGATGCGTTATCAATGGTTTATAAATCTGAAAGGATCCCTGATCTCAGTTTTGAGATTGAGAATGAGGATGATATGAAGTGTATGGTGGAGCACAACTATAATATCGGGTGTCTGGAGATCCATATTCGAGCTACTATAGATGTAGATGTTTCCAAATGTCAGAACACCTCGAAGGAACCTCCTGAAATGTAAGTTAATACACTTAAATTTTTTGAAAAGTTGTGAATTGTGTGAGTAAAATGTGGAGAAATGATAACATAGCGAATTGTTTCAGGTTAAATGTTAGCTTTTAACTGATATATGTTAACTTTCTACGCATGGTTGTTAAGCTTTATCGCATATGTGTTAACTTTTAAAGATGCAAAATTTAACTACAAGTGTTGTTCGTTATTTTAAGAAAAAATATTTATATTTGTGCAGCATTATGAATACATTGACGGTGAATACAAGTGTTGTAACTACCGGGTTTATCGACTCTTGCTTGCGTGGGTTCTTGGCCGGTGACGGGGACGTCAATATCGATGGACCACCAGACGATCAGATCAGATCCGAAGCTTCGTCGATTCACAAAGGAATCAAGAGGCCGAAGCAATTATCTCGGCAACAACGAGATAATTACTCTTCTTAAGATTACCGCAACGGGGTAATCTCAAGGGAAGAACACGGGAATTGCAGATCTGACGAACTCTTCTTTCCTACGCCGAAGAACTTAATCTATCTCCTCCTCTCCTCTGAAATTCGTGCTCCTTCAGTCTTCAATTCGGCAGGGCTTCGCCAACGCTCGAAAATTCCAGATCTGAAAAAATGAAGGCCATGAGGCTGTATTTATAGGCTTCGGGACCTCTGTTTTCAAATAAGAACGGCCGATTCCCTCTTATCCTCAGTTGTAACCACTTAACCATGTTCTTAGATGATATCAGACCAGTTGGAACAAATCCAGCTGGTTAATGTCGAAAAATGGCTTCAAAACCGCCAAATCTGATTTTTTGGGTTGCAGACACCCACAAGTGTCTCGACATGATCGAGACACTTGTGAGTGTCTCGGCCAAGCTGAGACATCATGTGGTGTCTCGACCAAGCCGAGACACCATGGGGTGTCTTGGTTTGGCTCAGGGCTTGGTCTCGCGCGCTCCGTCCGTTTTTGCCATATTTTCATCATCCGAACTCAGAATCACGCGATCCAGAATGCGTCAGAAAGCTGACAAGGAGATCTACAAGCTCTTATGATTGAATCATGTGTGGTGTAAATAGGACACGAGGGGCACTTCGTCTTTCGTAAGCGACGTGCAGTTCCCGGTTCATTCGTGTTTCGGTTATTCCAAAATTCCGTTACTTCGCATGGTCCGTCGACTCACTTCATGCGTTTGTCATCGTCAAATGAGCTTCTGTGACTCGAATAGCGACGTTCATCATCTCCTCTCCATCTCGAGCCCCGTGCGGGGACCTATAGGTAATCTTTGATGCCTACAGATACCCCCTCCAAAGTGTTTTAGTCTCGTTTCTTTTATAGATGAGCCTGAAATACTTTGGATATGATCGGTCCAACCTTTAGTCGGTGTAAAAGGACCTATAGTTAGCTTTGATTCTTGACTTCTTCGATTTTCTATCTATTCGATATTTTGACAAATAGCTGAAGTTCTCCTGGCGCTGCGTTTATCGTCTGGCCGTCGTTGAAATCTTGAATCAAAACTGGTGAATTGATTTTGGCTCGTATCGTCGAGTTGACTTTGAACTGACCATCTCCATCACGATATATTAACTTGTGTTGACTTTCATCGCAACGCGTTGACTGGCGTTGACCTAGGATTACGCATTGACCGGCGTTGACCTAGGGTTTCGGATCGCCCAACGTTAACTTTTCATTACAACACATTGATTAGCGTTGACCTAAGGTTACGCATTGACTGGCGTTAACCTAGGGTTTTAGATCACCCGACGTTGACTTTTTATTACAACGCGTTGATTAGCGTTGACCTAGGATTATGCGTTGATCGGCGTTGACCTAGGGTTTCGAATCACCCGATGTTGACTTTTCATTGCAACACATTGACTGCCGTTGACCTAGGGTTACACGTTGACCGATGTTAACCTAGGGTTTCGGATCACCCGATGTTGACTTTTTATTACAACGCGTTGACTGGCGTTGACCTAGGGTTACGCGTTGATCGACGTTAACCTAGGGTTTCGGATCGCCCGACGTTAACTTTTTTACCATAACACGTTGACTGGTGTTGACCTAGGGTTACGCGTTGACCGGCATTGACCTAGGGTTTCGGATTGCCTGATGTTGACTTTTTCACCGTAATGCGTTGACTGGCATTGACCTATGGTTACGTGTTGATAGGCGTTGACCTAGGGTTACGCATTGACCGGTGTTAACCTTGTGTTTCGGATCGCCTGACATTGACTTTTCATTGTAACGCATTGACTGGCGTTGACCTAGGATTACGCATTGACCAGTGTTAACCTAGGATTTTGGATCACCCGATATTGATTTTTTATTGCAACGCGTTGACTAGCGTTGACCTAGGATTACATGTTGACCGGCGTTGACCTAGGGTTTTGGATCACCCGACGTTGACTTTTCATTGCAACGCATTAACTAGCGTTGACCTAGGGTTACGTGTTGATCGGTGTTGACCTAGGTTTACGCGTTGACCGGTGTTAACCTAGGGTTTCGGACCGCCCGACGTTGTTTTGTGTTGATTTTTATCAGAATAACTAATCACCGTCGAAATTAGGCGAAGCAGGATCGTAAAAAAAAACATCCGGGAGCTCAACCTAGGCCAAGACACTCATGGGTGTCTTGGCCTTGGCTGAGACACCCCTCCTTTCTCCTTTTTTTTGTTTTGTTGTGCACTCTCATTTCCCTCTCACTCTCAAATTTCAAAAAAAATAGTCCTTTTCCCCCCTAACTTCTTCTTCCTCCTATCCAAACTCCTCATAACCCATTTTTCTCCTCTTCAAGAATTCTTAACCCATTTAAACTCTCTCTTTTAAAACCCCTCAACCCAAAAAAAAAAAAACGGATTTTTCCTCCTCATTGGCCGAAATTGGTCTCCTCTCAAAGCTAGGGTTTCATCTCCTCTTCAAGCTCAAGACTTGATTTTTGGAATTGAGTTTTCAAGCTTCTTGGTTTGGGTAAGCTTCTCTCCAAGAACATTTTTTTTTGCATTCTTAGTTAAGAATCCATAGGTTTTACAAGAAAGATTGAAACTTTATTCTTGTAATGGGAGTATGCAATGAATTTGTATGCAAAGATTGTGGCTTTTGTGAAAAAGATTGAATCTTGGTGATGGGTTTTGAAAGTGGCCAAAATTTTGGGGGATTTTATGCAAGAACCAAGGCCGGAATTTTGGAGGACTTTTGTGTAAAATAGAGCTGAAATTTTGGGGGGCTTTTATGCAAAAATGGACTAAAATTTTGGGATTTTGATTGCATACCCATTTGACCACAACTTTGAGGGGTGTTTCATGCAAAAAGATCACCAATTGTTGAGGGGTTTATTTGCAAAAAGTGGTCAAAATTAGTTGAGGGACTTGTTTGCAAAGTGGCTGAAATTTTAGGGCTGAAATTTGTAGAGTTTGGACTATATACCCATGATCAAAAGTTTGAGAGGTATATGTGCAAATTGGGTCGAAATTTGTAGATGGGTCCATTTGCAAAGTTGGCCGAAATTTGTAGAGGGGTTTATTTACAAAATTTGGCTGAATTGTGAGATATAGAGGACAATGGTTTTCCTTCCTCGATCATGGCCAAATTCGAAGGTGTTCGTGACTAAAATTTAACCTTGAACATGAGGGGTATTTTGGGTATTTCACCCAAAAGTTGATCATGAAGGCTTTAAATGCAATTTGAACCCATGGTTTGCATACATAAAACTCATAGGTTTAATTAGACTTCAACTATAAAATCCTATTCTATTTATAGGGCTTTAGCTAAAGTTCGTAATTTCCCTTTTAATTTTCTGATATTTGGATTTATGATTGTACCTGATCCGTTGATTTTTGTTGCAGGTTAACCATGTCTCCGCGCCAACCGCGATTCCATAGGAGTCGCTCCTCTTTTTAGCATAGCGAGAGGGAGGCTCCCGTAGCGTTCTCTTACGGGGTGAGGTTTTATATTTTCTGTATCATCGCTTGACCCCTTCACGGGTCATCCGGGAAGAACCGATGTCATCCTTCGCGGGGATTGATGTTTTGGGATGACTCGTAGTTCTATCATGCCCTCGCTTGGCCCCTTCGCGGGTCACTCGGGAAGAACCGACATCCTCCTTCGCGTGGATCGAGGTTTCAGGATGGTTTGTTGTTCTATCATGCACTTGTTTAGCCCCTTCGCGGGTTACTCGGGAAGAACCGACGTCCTCCTTTGCGAGGATCGAGGTTTCAGGATGATTTGTGGTTCTATCATGCCCTCGTTTGACCCCTTCACGGGTCATTCGGGAAGAACCGATGTCCTCCTTCGCGGGGATCGAGGTTTCAAAAAGACGTGTTTTGCTTGGCCAATTCACGTCTTCCGGCATAACGGGGCGATTTCGTGTTGTATTACACTGCGTGGGTCGGGGTACATTACCACGTTGCTTACATGATGATGCATACCATTTTTCCGGTGTAGGACACTCGAAATCGTCTCACCAATCACTCAATGAATGACTCTATCTCGCTAGCTTGTGAGATGAATTCAATCATTGTATAATTCATGAATAATTTTCTGATTCCACATTTGTTTTGCTGCAGTTGAATTCCTCGTGGACAGCCTTCCTCCTCATGTTAGTAGCGGTTGTAGTGGAGAGAGTTTTGCTTCTGTTGTCGATAGACAGGCCATTGGTCCGACTCCTCAGTTTGATAAGAGACATTCTGAGGAGTTCTGTCGCTTGATACAAGATGGGGATCGTCGTTCACTATGCTAGTTGATTACCTATGCCACCTTTACTGAAGACTCTATTTCCACTCAGGCTTTAGAGAAGCCTGGTTATTTATTTGGAGACCATGTCGAGGATCCGACTAAACTGATTCTTGATGGTGAGCACTGGTTGAATAATGATGAAGGACTCCTTCTATACATCCCTTCTATTCCCCGTCAGCATTCTCTCACTTATTTGGAGACGCAGGCTGTGCTGCGACAGATGTCCTGGAATCTTATAGATGACCATGACCGAGTTCATTGTGGATTTATTTCCCATCATAAGACCCCAGGTTCTGATGGTTATAATTATATTTGCGGCTTTCGACCAGGGATTCTGGGCCTTGATACCGCGCCACCAGATGAGGTGTCAGCAGCCGCCCCTACTGTGAGGAATCGTTTGGCCAAGCTTGGGAGGAAGTTACCTTCGACAGAGTTTAGATGCTTTGGTTGGGCCTATTCGCCACCCAAAAGGTTGTGGACTCGTATGACCAGTTATGTCTTGGGATGTTGGGAGAGTGATCTGAGAGGCAGTGGGTTGTATGCGCCCATACGAGCCACCATGTATAGATTCCCGGTCAGCAGTCGCCCCTTCCTAGCGTTATTGGAGACATATATCCCTGACAGTAACACTTTCTTGACCTATAGTGGAGAGTTGGGGTTAGCTCTGCACGAGATGCACAAAGTTTCTGGTCTTCCGATAGGGACTATCCGTATTAGGAGTACTTTCCCTCGAACCTGGAGTTAGAGTGGCTAAAGAAAGATTCTCCTGGTATGTATGACACGTTTTGGGACCTTACGTGTCATTATTATACATCCTTAATCAAAGTAAGTCCTCTGGCGAAGAGGAAGAGGCAGATCAGTTTGAAGCAGTTCGCTGATTATTTATTCTAGTATTTGGAGAGTAGTTTGGGCTAGACTGTTTGTGAGTTGGCCCCTTTGACACCTTCTACCATCAATGAGTTAATGGAGAGGTCCGAAGCTCATTCCTTTACTATGGCTGGCACTAAGGGAGCTTTCCCTACAGGGACCAAGTTTCGGACATTCATTTGTCACGTTCAGAAGTCCATTCGGCCCAGGACTCTGCTGGCAGGCTATCTCGCCCTCTGGTTGAAGAAGTGCGTCGTTCCATATCAGTTTTCTGACGCATTGCCTATTGAGATCCTTTTCCCCGCCGTCCAGCTAGCTTACGGGATGAAGCTTTCTCTGCTTCCGGTGATGGTTGCTGACATTCATTGTGGGCTTAGGTATTTGGTCGATGGTCTTACACATGTGGGTTCTGAACCGTCAACCGAGCTTCTTTCTATAAAGGTCGAGCTTCCGTATACATACCTGATGGCATGGCTCGTTCTTCACCATCCTGATTTAATGTTGGTGCCTAGTACTGTTGATGCCTCCGTTCCTTTTGTGCAGCTGTTAGAAAGGAGCAAGTGGTTCGGGAAGACATTCACTGATGTCCAGCGAGAGCTTCAAGTTCGTAAGAGCTGAGAGTTCTTCAAGTGTTTCCCTTGCTTCTCGGGCCGCTATGACGACGTGTTGATTGATAAGGAGAAACCAAGGGCTGGTCGGACTTCTCTTGATGCTGGTTGCTTCCGTTGGTAGGTGAACATCCGTATTGGATATCTCGTCCTTCGTGTGAAGGGTCGTTGCCATATAGAGCCTTATCTTCCGTGCCGCTTCACTCGCCAGTTAGGTTATGACTAACTATATATTAGGAACCCGAGCCGGGGCTTGAGGATCGAGGGGGTGTTTTCGTCGAAAGTTGCCTTCATTACTGATTTCATTAAAACTTCAGTCGTTACAATGAATCAAATAACAAAGAAATTAAGATTACAACTCTCTCGAAAATAAACGCAAGTCCCGTTTATCGGTGCTTGCTTGCGTGGGTTTTTGGCCTGTGACGGGGATGTCGATATCCGTGGACCGCCGGTCGATCAAGATCTTTTCCGGAAGAATCCGGCAGAGTTTCGTCTATCCTCGAGGGGATATGGAAACCAACAGCTCCTATCTCGGATGATCGAGATATTCGCTCTTCTTAGTATCACCGCTATAGGGCAACACTAAGGGAAAAGAGAAGGGGGTGAAGAATGAAGAAGGAGAATCCTTGATCCGGCAGGGCTTCGCCGCTCTCTTGAATACTCCGACTCCTCGCTCCAGCAGGGCTTCGCCGCTCCTCTCCGAAATTTCAGATCTCAAAGGCTAATGCTCAAGATCAGAAATTTCTCTCCCAAAACCAAGGCCAAGAGAATGGAGACCCAATGGGTCTATTTATAGGCCACCAAGGAGGCCTAGGGGGCTGCCCAAAAAGCGTTTCGCCGTAAAAGCATTTCGTCGTAAAAGCGTTTCGCCGTGTAACAACTTTTGAGACACCCCAAAAAGCGTTTCGCCGTAAAAGCATTTCGTCGTAAAAGCGTTTTGCCGTGTAACAACCTTTGAGACACCCCAAAAAGCATTTCGCCGTAAAAGGAGGCTAAGACACCCTTTGGGAGGACCATGTGGGCTGCCATCAAAAAGAGAGGGGACCACGGCCATGTGAGGACACCCCTAAGGGGGTGTCTCGGCTGGCCATAGCCGAGACACCTCTTGGGGTGTCTTGGCTTTGCCAAAACACCCCTCGGGTGTTTCGAGCTTGCCGAGATATCCCAGGGTGCCTCAGTCTGGTCCGAGGTGCTGCCGGGTGTTCCGCCGTTGATCCGCCGTTGACTTTTCGTCCGAACTCGGATTTGAGTACTTTCGGATGCGTTGGAATTCTGACGAAGAGTTTTGTAGATCCCATTGGTTGGATTATCAGTGGGACCAACGGGAACCGAGAGGGTGTTGGTCCATTTGCAGTGACCACGGGGTTTTCGGTCAATCCGTGTCCCCGTTGTTCTGAGATTTGTTGGCTCACGTAGTTCGTCGGTTTACTTCAGGCGCTCACCGACGTCATTTGAACTCTTGTGAACCGGGTAGTGACGTTCAATCGTCGCTCGTTAACACCGAGCTGTGAGTGGGGACCTATCGGCAATTTTTGACGCCTACAGGGGGGTCTTATTGATGGCGTCTGAGCATGGCTTTAGACTATGATGGGCTGTACTGGAGCCTATTTCGCTCTTCCTTCATGCAAAAGCAAACCGTTGCTTACTTTCCTCAGCTACAAGTGGCTCCTTTCTGCCAACGAGTTTCTAGATGTGAAGAGCCTCTCAGAGTTGGAGGCTGAGCATTTGGTTCAAACTACTATCAAGGTTGCTCGTAAGACTGAGCTTTCGAAGAAGCAAGGGAAGAAACCTGCCAAACCCTCCCGTTCGAGCAGAGACAAGATGGAGGATGATGAAGAGCTCCTTCCTATCGATGATTAGGATGAGACTTCTGAGGAAGAATTTATAGACATGGATATTGATGGGGGAGAATCTGATACAGGTCTGTCAGACTCTTTCTTTTCAGAATTTATGAATCTGGCATTTTCACGTTGGCATCAACGGCATACCCTTTCTAGATCTTAACCGACTTTTCAAAAGCCGGAAAGAAAGGTCTTATTTACTTATCCTAACAAGATGACTCTTGTCACTCCAAGTAGGATGGTTGATGAGCACGAGCCCCTTATTTTTCGTTATGCGAGATAACGGCCCAGCACCGAGGCTTTTGCCCAGGTTGAGATGCGTACTAAATCCACGCATGAGCGACCCGCTAGTCCTGTAAGGGTTTGTTCTCCAAAACAGAAGAAGACCGCCCATAAGTCACATATTGGTTAGCGGGATCGCGGAGTAGAGCCACAAGGTACTACTGGCGGAGAAGAGAGTAATGCTCTACTATCTTCACTACTTTAAATAATGCTCTTTTAGATTCCTTGAATCTAATCATGCTCTATGTTTCAGGAAGCCATGACGGAGGCGAACTTCCGTAATACCCTGTATTCTCTGATCCTGGCCATTTGGATAGCCCGAGCTTCGTGCAGCAAATGTGCGATGCCATTCGTGATGAGTCTATGGATGTTGAAGCAAACAGAGATGCCACCCAGGCTGATAGCGTTGAGCCGGGGATTCTATGCCCAGATATATCTAACATCGATAATACACTATTCGAGCAGCAGTTAAAGGAGTTAGGCAATTCGGAATTTGTTCCCCCTTTAATCACTTCTGTGCTTCATTCTCTTTTAGACAAATTGAAGAACGCGGGCGCGAATATTGGGGCAGAAGAGCCTTCTACCACCGTTGCAGGTAAATCTGAGTTCCTTTCTCCCCCCCCCCCTTTTTGTATATATCCAGCACTTAAACTCTTATGTAGGTATCATGCTAGAGAGGCCGGTCGAGGACGAGACTTTTCATGATATGGGTCTTGGGGGATTCAACGAACACATGTATGTCTCAGCATCGAGTTTCTCGAGATCTAACATTAGATTGCTAGTTGAGATGTTGGCGGAGCATGCCACCAGAGAGGCTGCAGGACCATCCTTCGAAGGTGGTTCATCTGCAGGTATGCATCTAATTTTCGATATTGTAATTATCTTCGTTTTTCGAGACCTCTATTTGATCGATAGGGAATTCTAATCGTAGGACCAGCCACTGGGACTGATACGACTATGATTTCTAGCATCCCTAGTTTAGCTGAGGGTGATGGATCTACAGGTATGCATATAATCCCCTTCATCGTCATTCTTTTCTTTTGCCAAAATCTCAATTAGACTAATAAAGAAATGTAATCATAGGACCAGCCGTCATGACTGATATGACTACGATTCCTAGCATCCCGAGTTTGCCTAACGATGACGGATTTGCAGGTATGCATGTAATCCCCTCCATCGTCATTCTTTTCTTTTGTCCAAATCTCTATTTGACTAATAAAGAATTGTAATCATAAGACCAGCCATCATGACTGATACGACTATGATTCCTAGCATCCCTAGTTTTCCTGGCAGTGGTGTATCTTCTCCAAACCCAACGGGCATTACAAAATTACCTAGAGGAGTTGATATACTGTCGACGATCACACCTGCTACCTGCTAGCATTCCTGAGCCTGCTGAGATTAGATTGACGGAGCCTATCATAGGATCTCAAACCGAGGGGAGCCCTGTTGGTACTGGTATGCTCATAATTCGCTCTGAATTTCCCCATTATATTCTAGAGTTTCTTACCCTTCTGTGTCATTACTTGTAGGGTCTCCACTATCTCCGTATGAGCATGTCCTATCCCTTTTAGCCGATCTTGATCCTAGCAGAGACATTTTCCGAGTGGATCTTAGTTATTTCATCAACTTTTTTGACGGAATGATCGAGAAACTTCTTCATCAGGGATATTGCTTCGATCAGTTCAGGCGTTCCCTTGCTCGACACATAACGATGATTAGAGAGGAGGGATATCCTGAGCTAGCTGATTCTCTCACTGCCGACTTTGTTGTTCTGGACTGTGAATTCCAAGAGTTAGAGGAGCTGAAGGCTAGTGGGGCTTCTTCCTTCGCATCTTCTCAGTTGGAGCATAGATTGACATAGTGGCGTGGCCTCAGATCTTCTATTGGTAGCGAGCTTTAGTCGCATGAGAGTTCTATCGCACAGATGATGTCTAGTCTTGCGAGGAAGGATACGGATAGAGCCTAGTTACTCAGTTCTTTAGACTCCAACCACGAGGAGGTAGCCAGGTTGAAGAAGGGCCTGAAGTACGCTGAGGAGTCTGGTGCTATCATTGCAGATGAGCTGGCTGGTTTAGAGAGCTCTCACAGACAGATACTTGAGAGGCTAGGATCTACGCAGGAGAGATTAATGAAGCTAAAAGATGAAGCCACTGAGATCTTGAGCAGTTCTGAAGATTCTGTCCGAGCTGATCTGCAGGCTGAGCTTGAGCAGGGTTATGCAGACAGGCTCTCTAGGTTGGAACTTCACATTCTCGGTCGCCGATTGCGTTCGGGCCGATGAGCTTTATTATTGTATGCTTTGACTTGATCTATTAGTAAAGACCCAGTATTTGATTTAGCATACTCATCTTGTATCATGACATTTCTTTGTTGGTTGTGAACCCAATGGCCACAATGCTTATAGGATTTTTGGCAAATCCTCAGCCATCAACGGATTTGAAACGCCTTTACCGATTACCGTTTGAATCGGGCTAGCATACGGATTGTATAAGTCCGTTCCGCATATAACGTTGTACTAAAAGAATTAATTCTTTTAGTGCTACGATGTAGAATACGTAGACTTTGTCTTTATCACGGGAATAGACTACCCGGCAATACGTGTTAAACGCTGACTCATCCTTACTTAGGATTCAGGATAAAAATCCCCAGACTTGTATTCTGATGTCTTTTCATTTGGTGAAAGACTAAACCGGCAACGTGTGTTAGACGTAGACTTAGGATTTTTGGCAAATCCTCAGCCTTCAATGTATTTGATGTGCCTTTACCGACTACCGTTTGAATCGGGCTAGCATGCGAATTGTATAAATCCATTCCGCATATAACATTGTGCTAAAAGAGTTAATTCTTTTAGTGCTACAATGTGGAATACATAGACTTTGTTTTTATCACGGGAATAGACTACCCGGCAACGCGTATTAGGCGCTGACTCATCCTTACTTAGGCTTCAGGATAAAAGTCACCAGACATATATTCTGGTGTCTTTTCGTTTGGGGAAAGACTAAACCGGAAGCATGTGTTAGATGCAGACTTATCTCTCTTTTGGGGTTTGAGATAAAATCCCTCGTGCATGAAGTGTGCGGATTTGAAGTTGAGAAATGTGTTTTTTCTAAAGGTAAAGACAAACCCAGAGCGGGAAAGGAAGAATTTTATATTCTATCTCCCAAAACTGAAGAGGAAGGATTTTATACCCTATCTCTAGTTGCGGGGGAAACTCAAGGTGGGATCTCCACCTTAAGAATTCGAAAAGGTAAAACTAAGAGTGGGATCTCCATTCCGAGAATCGAGAGCATTCAAGCAACACTAACTTTTATAGGATTGGTTGCTTAAACTGAAAAGAGATCTTCGTTTATCGAAGTGAGATCGGAGTTCGACCCTAACTTTTATAGGTTTGACCGAATGAGTTTGAGGTAATCCTAACTTTTATAGGTTTGATTACTCAATTGAAAGTGGCCTCTCGTTCATGGAAACAATCGAGAGGGGATTCTGGTTTTGGCCCTAACTTTTATAGGTTTGACCAAGAAAGCAGAGGGAGTGGAATACAGATAGCAATGAAAATGCCAATTTGTACTAGCCACTCGATGGAGGATTTCGATGCCAAGTGATCAGTACTTAACACGCAAAATTTGAAATTGCCAAAGATTGGCAGATAGGATTTTTGGTGGACTTATCGTCAATTGATTTGATCAGTGATGGATTTTGTGAGGAAAGATTGCTCTTATAAAAATGGTTGAATCTCATCTCAGCAAAAGAATTCATGAGAGTTGGTGAATTTAATCTCAAAAATGAGATAGATTCCATCATTGAGGACATTCAGAATCCAAATAGGGATTTCTTGCTTATCCTTTCTGTAACTACTGGGTTATCCCTAAGAATACCCCCACATAGTATTCTTTTGGGAACTTCCCGTGACATGGGTTATCCTAAACGTACTAAGGGTAGTACTTTTTTAGGAATTTCCCGTTTATCAGCATCATCAGCCGAGCGCCTTCCTTGGTAATAAGGCGATAAGCGCCATTCGAGTAGACTGTCTCTACTACGAATGACCCCTCCCATTTGGGTTCAAATTTGTCTTTCTTCTTAGAATTAAGGATCATGGGCCGTCGGACAGCTAAGACCAAGTCTCATTCTTTAAAACTCTGTTGTCGAACTTTTTTATTAAAAGCTCGGGAAATTCTGGTTTGGTAGAACTCAATGTGCTGCTGAGCTTCCAAGTGCTTCTTGTCAAGCATCTCGAGTTCTTTGAGACGTTTCTGATACTGTTCTTCGGTTGTTAACTCTGTTGCGAGAGCGATCCGTGTGATGGAATTTGGATTTCCAACGAAAGAACTGCTTCACACCCGTATACCAGAGAATATAGGGTCGATCCCATCAGCGTGCGGACCGTGGTACGATAGGCCCATAAGGCTGCGCCAAGCTTATCATCCCAATTTCGTTTATTAGTTTTCATGAGTTTTGATAAAAGATTTATGATAGTCTTGTTAAAAGCTTCTGCCAATCCATTCGATGTGGGATTGTAAGCTGTCGACGAGACGTCTTAAACTTTGAACTTCTCGCAAAATTTGATGAAGGCGTTACTGATAAACCGGGGCCTATTGTCATGTATGATTTATCTTAGGACACCATATCGGTAGATAATATGGTGCTTGATGAACGCAATCACGTTACTCGTCTTTACTTCTTTGAGCGGAATGGCTTCAGCCTACTTGGAGAAGTAATCAGTAATTGTCAGAATGAATCTATCGTCTTTGACTGACGGAGGATTTATAGGACCAACAACGTCCATTTCCTAAGTCTCAAAAGGCCATGAGGTAGCCGTAGCATGTAGATGCTCCGGGGGTTGGTGCATATAATTTGCGTGTACCTGACACGCATGACATTTTCGGGCGTATGTGACTGCGTCTTTTATCATGGTGGGCCAGAAATATCCCATCCTTCTAATGCGGTCGTAAAGTTTGGGGCCAGCTTAGTGTGCACCACAAGCCCCTTCGTGTGTCTCCCTAAGGACTTCTTCTGCCTCTTTAGTGGATAAGCAACGTAATAGTAAACCATCATTCCCCCGACGATATAACGTTCGACTCTTCGTGTTATAGTAGAATCTCGGTGCTCTTCATCAGATTGAGTCCCTTTCCTTCACATCTTCTGGTAAAATTCCATGCAAGACGTAATCGATGACAGGGAAACACTAATCTCGGGGTTCGAACTCAACTTGAGTTGAATACACTTCTTTAACATCATCTTCTCCGTTATCTACATCGTAGATTGGTACGAAGAGTTGGTGAGTTCTCACCGTAACGAATTATTCCGTTTCGGGAGGCTGTGCCAGAGATACTACTAATGCTGCTAATGCATCCGCGTAGGCGTTCTGTAAGCATGGAATGTATTCAATAAAGAATCATTCGAATGATTCCGCCATCTCAACAGCCATCCTATGGTATGGTATAAAATCCTGTTTTCTGACCTCATACTCCCCTTGAACCTATTTAACTACCAGTTCAAAGTAACATTTACCCATTTTATAAATTACCTTTAATTTATTTCTTTTTCGATAATATTTTGTTAATTCTAATTTTAACACCTAACTTGTCATTTCATGTCCGTAATTTCTTAAAAAACAATTAACAACATTATTAATCTAATTTCTACCCGTGCGCTCGTCATTTCATACTTGTCAACTTTCAGATATAAGCTAGTATCACACATCCTCATTTCACGCAGATATTCAAATGCTCACATTAACCATAATAATGATATTAATCAAAATAATATATCTAACCAAGATAATTAACAATAATAATTATAAAATGATACTAATTAAGCGGCGAGATCTTGCATCGACACATCGAACAAATCGACGTCGGCGGTGCGGGGCTGCTGGATGGCGGGATCTTGACACGGACAGCGGCGGGGGTAACAGCTACTGTGACATGGTGAGAGGTGGCGCAAGGCTATCAGCTTGGCTGAGTTGGCGGTGGCAAGGGGACTGCTACGGGTGAGCTCGGCGTAGTGGCAAGGGGGCGGCTCGGCTAGAGGAGAAAGCCGGATGGGAGAGCGGGCGGTGAGGGTGAGGGGCTGCAGGCGGGGAGCTGGCGGCGGTGAGCGGGGAGGTCAATGGGGAGAGATGGCGTCGGGTTCGAGCGAGCAGGGTGACGCGAGGCAGGCGAAGGCAGGATGTTCGGGGGTGACGGGCGGAGGAGGAGCACGGACAGCGGCTGTCAAGTTGGTCGGGGCATGGGCGGCGATTACAAGCGGTGGCCTGAGGGTGGAGATGGGGTGGCGAGGCAGTGATGGAGGCAGAGGGTGCGGGTTTGGGTGTGGAGGCTGAGGTGGTCGGAGATGGGAGAGGAGGGGGTTGGTGGCTGGTACGACCACGCGATTAAGAGAGTGGGAGGCCGAAGGCAGTGTTGGGTTGGTGGGGTCGGAGGTGGCCAGAACTTCCCAACTATTTTCGCCGTTTCTACAATTCTTCACCTCGACGAAGTTTTCCCAAAATTAAGCCGACACCAATACCAACCAAACGTCTCACTTGTTGCATCCAGTACTAAGTGAAATAAATCCACGACAACAGACTCAATCCACAACAAGTCGAGAACCCAAACGAGAATGCGAACAAACTCCAAATATCGGTATCAACTCACCAAACCGGCTACATCATAAAATGACTGCCTACGTATTCTCTTTCTCAAGGAGTCAAGCTTCACGTAGTTCACCAAATGGCCTCCAAAGGCCCTCAATCAGCGAGAAGAGTTTTCAACCCTTCTCCAAGATCATCAACAAATTTGCAACTGGTAACTTTTCCAACGAACTAAACACCTCTACCAGAGGTGAACCAACGGCCATAGCCAAATCCAAACTGTGTCCATCAGCTGCACTAGAATCAACTAACTCATCATCTGTATTCAAATTAACATGATCCCTAATCTTTGTCACCTTAGCTGGAATCCCAAATAACACAGAATGATCTGGAGAATGTGGAGTAATCTCCACCCAACGTGGAGTAGCATCACTCTCCACCCGCTGCGATATCCCAATGATCTGATCAACAATCTCCACCTGCCGAGAGTCAAATATGACATACCTGCTCAGAACAAAATCAGAGTCCAATACTTGATAACCAAACATGACTCTAAGTCCCAAATATGTACTCAGATCAAATCTCACATCCTCGATGTGACTATATACTGGGTAACCAAATATCCGAAGCAACCCAAAATCTGACACAGCTCCACCAGATCCAAATACTCCAAACGTAGCAGTCTGAAACCTATGAATAAGATGGCTCCAATATGTCGAAGCCTCATCACCATAACTTCTTTGTAAACCAATGCTCGACATCAAACACCGATCCTCCTCCAGCAAGGAACGACTCATCAAATCTGCCACCTCATCTCATCGCCCTAGTATTTCCTCTCCAATAAAGTGTCTCAAACTACCGTGAGCTCGGTACAAATGCAGAAAAGAACCCCTACCAAAATCAGAATGATGTATTACCTTTCTGCCAATATATTTCCTCCACCTGTTGTTAACTACTAGGACTTCACACCAACGAGACTTGGTTGCAACCCACAAATATCTAGAACACTCACCAACACAGGAAACTAAATACCTATTACCTCCCAATGATGCCTCCTTAGAAGGCCTCTAAATGCCTGAACAAACACCACCTAGAAGACCTTTCGCTCGGTGAATAAAAGTGTCAAACTCCACCTTGGTCTTCTTGCTCATACCAATGTGTTCACATGACTTTAATCTGTAGGTCAAATCACTCCTCAAAAATCCATGCACGAAATCAACAATCAAATATCCCAGCATCAACAAACGCCACAGTTTAGCCAAATTCAAAGAAGTCGTCAGCTCTCTACTAATCACCATGCTCCTAATAAAATAGTAAAAATTCTTCTTTCTGACGCCTTTCATCACAATCATGGACCCAAATGTGACCTTCGAATATGCATCCTCTAAGATCACCCGATAACCTGCTGCCTCTAAAAATCTAAGTGAAATGATGTTCCTTTAACTGCGGAACAAACCTCACTTCATCCAACTCCCAAATCACCCCGTCACACATCCTAATATGAATGGTACCGATACCACAAATAGGGCATTCAAGATCATTACCCATGAGCACGACATCCTCTCTTTCCAACTCCTAAAAGTTGAAGAACCAATCCCTTCTAGGAAAAATATGGTAAGAAGTATCCGAATCTAACATCCACTCTGTAAAGTCGGCAACACAAACTGATGGTAGTACAGGGCACGAATAGCCTGAGGAATCTGAATTTGAATTGTCGCTACTAGCCTTGGCAACATTCACCCTGAAGCTTGAATAGCTTTCCCCTTATTCTTCCTGGCTCGATCTGTCAACTTTGAGCATTCTACTTTCCAATGTCCATATTCTTTACAAAAGGCACACTGATTTTTACCAACTATAGGGTGTGCTCCTCTAGACCGTGTTATCCTACTACAGTTTGGACTCTTCCCTCTTGCGACCAATGCCCCTACTATTGTACCAATCGAAGTCTCCTTATCCTTCTTTCGAAGCTAATAATTCGCAAGTACAGCGGTGACCACACTATACAAAAGAGATATATTTCCATTAATAAGAGTAAGAACGAATGTCTCATATTCCTCGTCGGGCAAGGAACTCAACAATAACAACGCCTTGTTCTCATCTTCAATCATAACATCTACATTCGCCAAATCCGCAATAAGCTTCATGTAGTTGTTCATGTAATCACCAATGGAGGTTTCCTTCTTCAATTGGAAGCGATAAAGCCTCATCTTCAAATACAAGTAATTTTCCACACTCTTAGTCAAATACTTGCTCTCTAGGATCTCCCAAATCTTCTTAGCCAAAGTCTTATTGATCACATTATATTTTAAATCTTGTGTTAAACAAGACCTAATCACACTACACGCTGTTCGATTTATCTTCTCGCAAACCTTCTCCTCAATGTCGTCCAGTTTCCCGTCCAACTCCAAAGTGTCCTCCAAATTTTGCGCGTTGAGCGCATCCAAGACTTCACATCTCCAAAGACCAAAATTGTTAGTGCCGTTAAATTTCTCCACATCTATCTTTATAGAATTAATATTCAAACTTTGGACGGTCTTCACGCCAGAAGTACCCTCCACAACTCCTTTCTCGGTCATCTTTTTTAAAGCACCACCAAACCAATGCAGAAAAAATAAAGAATAGATCCAAACTAAAAAAAGAGAGATTTTTATACCTTCAAGTGAAGCCCTAATAAGAGTCTCCAAAAGATCTCAACCCCACACAATGAAAACGGGATCCACAATAGTAAAAACCCCACCTTTATCACTAACTGAAGCCCAACTTCCAAAGTTATCTACTCCTCCACCTAGCCCAAGCGTAGCTAAAGCTCTGATACCACTTGTTGTGCTTTGAGGAGCCAAACCAAACGCCGAGAGAGAAGACCAAACAATCCAAAATAACGGCACAAACACAAACAAACGAATTTTTACGTGGTTCAGCAAGTTGCCTATGTTCACGGGGCAAGAAGGAGATGAGATTTTCACTAATAGAGAATAAGAGTACAAATAGAGATTACAAATCCATAAACTAATCTCTCACATAAAGCTCTCAATCTCTTAAACAAAACCCTTACCAATAGCTCCAGAAAAGACTCTTTTTTGTGCTCAAAACAATCCTAATTCACTGCTCTAAGAAACCTTAAAACGTGTTCCTATTTATATCAAAAATAGAAACCCAAAACAATCAGGAAACTAAAATCAGGCCCAAAATCACGATCCGGTCAACCGACATATAGCCCCGGTCGACCGGCCAGAAACACAAAATCTCAACAAATCAATTACAGGGTTTCGGTCGACCGACAATGTGGTACGGTCGATCGGACAAGGTTCACGGTCGACTGACCTATCCTCGCGGTCGTCCGAACAAAAGGCCGAAAGAATACCCTGTAGTGTGCACGTTTCCGGTCGACCGGGCTTGCTCCGCGGTCGACCGGACTGCATCCAAAATCCTTCCTGTTTCGTTTTTCCTGAACTTCTCAACTATTTTGGCCGTTTCTGCAATTTCATCTACTTCTGATTGGTTTTCTAGATAGAAAAACTATTGGAGCATTATGAGATATTTCAGCAAGAAAAATTGACAATGAAGTAGGCTTAATGACAGTTTTATGCAAACCGATATTCTTAAAGTTGTTGATGTTATAGGTACTAAATTACAGTTGATATGAATATATACAGGTGATATCCAAAGACAACGTATACCTCCAATAAGATATATGCATAGAGTTTTACTCATCGATCATCCACATTACACAGAGAAATCAGGTAATTATTTACTCTATACCATTATTTTACATAAAATCCAAAATAAGACACTTTCATATAGGTTTTTTGTTGCATGTTTGCAGTCGCGTTGACTATGCATAATGCCATTTCCAAGAATCATAGTAATTTACACACAAGATACTGTAATTTGGAAAATCGTAGTGAGTTTATTAGCTCTTTCTAGGATGTTATTTATAGTGTTCAAGGAAACAAAGATGTTTGTCTCTAACCGATGTGGGAATAAACAATAGTAAACAACTACTCTCAACACTCCCCCTCAAGCTAAGCATATATTGTACATGACTGGCTTGTTACAAATAAAATTCGCTTGTGTTCTCCCAAGAGGTATAGTGAGAACATATGCAAGTTGATGATCTGATGGTATGTACTTGGCTCTAATGATTCTCTTCTCCATCTTCTCATAAATTAAGTGGCAATCAATCTCTATGTGTTTTGTCCTCTCATGAAACCCGGATTCTCAGCTATATAAATGACGGCCTTGTTATTTACATATAAGCTCATGGGATACTCCGGAGGATAACTAATCTTTGGTAGTATATATCTAATACAGATCAACTCGTAAGTTAAATTCGCCATGGCTCGATACTCAGACTCAACTGTAGATCAAGAGACTACACTCTGTTTCTTACTCTTCTATGATATTAGATTTTCTCCAAGAAACACACAATACCTAGTAATCTGTCCTCAGGAGACCCTGTCTAATCTGCATCTGAGAATCCTGTTACTCTCGTGTGGCCACTATCTGAATAAAGTACTCCTTTTCCTGGGGTTTTCTTGAGATACCTAAGAATCCTCTTCACAACTTTCATATGAGGTTTCCTAGGTGCTAAGAGTAACTGACTGACTACACTAACACAAAATGCAATATCCGGTCTCGTGACTGTTAGGTAGTTTATTTACCTACAAGTCACCTGTATTCTTCAGTATCTTCTAGTAACTCTCCCTGGGTTGATAGTAGTTTGTTTTATCGTCCATAGGTGAGTTAATGCCCTTGCATTCTGACATCCCAGCATTTAGCAAAATATCAAGTACATATTTTCTCTGAGATAAGAGAATCCACTTCTTTGATCTAGCTACCTAGATACCCAAAATTTTTTTAAGGATCCAATATCATCAACATATACAACCAAAACGATTCACTTTCCACCATGAAATTTCTAGAAACCTGAGTGGTCTTTCTAAGCTGGATGAAGATCAATGGTCTGGACAACTACAACAAAACGTTTGAACCAAGCTCTCGGAGATTGCTTCAAACCGTAGAGAGACTTCTTTTGCTTGTAAACCTTGCCACACTCCCCTTGAGCAATAAAATCTGGTGTTTGCTCCATATAAATCTCCTCATTAAGAATTTCATTGAGGAATGTATTTTTAACGTTCAACTGATGTAGTGGTCAGTGATAGCGAGCAACGAGCGAAATTAGAATGCGAATAAATATCATTTTAGCTGTAGGACAGAATGTATCGATATAATCAAGGCTATAGATCTTTGAATACCCCTTCGCAGTTAATCGAGTTTTGAGGCGAGCTAGAGAACCATTTGGATGTACTTTGACAGTGTAAACTCATTTGCAGCCAATCACTTTCTTCCCTGGTGGTAGGGAAACAAGATCCTAAATCCTATCTTTTTTCTAAGGCCGTCATTTCATCTTGCACTGCCACTATCTAACCAAGGTTAGACAGAGCTTCTGACAAATTTTGGGAACCGTGTAAGAATCCAAAGAAGATATGAATGAGTAATGTGATAGTGATAACGAAGCGTAAGAGACATATGTGTAAGAGGATATCGAGAACTTCGAGAACAATATCTCTTATTCTTTCGGAAAGCAATGGGAAGATCATCAGTAGCTTGAGTAATTTGCTGTATGAGCACATTTTGACTTACTAGTATATTTAGCTCTTGAGTGGATTAAGAAGATGGCTCAGCTTGCGAAGTAGTACGTCTTGTATAAACCTGAACTAGTTTTGTAACGATCATGAATTTTCGATACTAGTTAAAATAATTTTTTGGTATTTTAAAATATTCAATTATTATTTTTAAAAGAGTATTTATATTTTCTCGATTTTCTAGAATTTACTACGATTTAAAAATCCTATTTTATATTTATTTAAATGATTTTGATAATTATAAATTAACTTGATGCAGTAAAAAATTTTGAATTAAAATTTGTTGTGTTATTGTTATTGTTACGTATTATTTATAAATAATTTTTCCCTAATTATTCAATTTTTTATCCTTAATTAAATTCTTAATTATGTTTAATATTTAAACCCTAACCCTAACCTAATCTATATATCTTTTTTCTGTCTTCTTTTTCTCTTCACGTGAAATTTTTCCCTTGCCGCACTTTTTTCTCTCTTCTCTCTCTTCTCTCTCCTCTCTCTGCCCCCCACCTCGCGACCGACCACACCCCCTAATCCTCAACCGCCGCCACCTCCTGCTCCACCTCGCCCGCGCAAACCGCCTCTCCCTTCATTCTCCACCACCTATTGTCGACCCAAGCCCTGCTCCCCATCCCTGCAGCCTTCCCGCTCGACCGCACCACCCACATCACTACAGCCTCCCCTTCATCCTCAACCTCCACCAACCCTCGCCTCACCCACGAAAGCCTCCGACCAGCCACGCCCTAAGCCAGCTCCGCCCCTCACCGCCTACAACCAGTTGCTCCTCACAACACATAGATCTGTCCCCTCTTCCGCCGCCCTCTCCACACCTCAGCGCCGCCCTGAGCCGCTCCTCTCTCCGCATCACGCCTCACCCCATCCCGACGTTCTCTATTTTCCTCTCAAGCTCAGCGCCAATGATGCCACCACCCAGCCTCAACCAGAACCACCCCTACACCCGCGACCACCCCTACACCCGCGACCACCCAAAGAGCCCCAGAGATCCTCCGTCGAACCTCATCTCCCCACTGCTCCGATCTCCTCCACCGAACTCCCTTCAGCCCGTCGCCTCGCTGATGACAGCGCCTCCTCCCCTACAACCAAGCTCGTCGTGCCTCAGCTCACCGCCATTGCTGTCACAGCCCAAGCCCGTTGCGAACTGCCCCACTACCGTGAGCTTTCCCGCTCAACCCCCGACGTCTAACAGCCCCCTTCGTCATCGCCGACGCCACCGTCCAGCTCCACAAATCAGCTCCTCGACTCGTTGCGTGCATCACCGAACAACGAACAGCAAGCAATGGCGCCGCCGCCTCGTCCACAGGCTCCTTGGCCTCGTAGGCAAGATCCCGACTCTCTATAGTTTCGTGTTAATTCTTATAATTGTCATGATTTAAGTACGTGCAAATTTCCATTTTTATTATTACCATTTATTAGAATTTTAGATCTGTTATGAATTACATGCATAGACTAGACTGTGATATGTTATTACATGCGTGGGATTTGTTTAATGAATGATTGTATGGAATTTGTTACTTTATCACCTAGTTGTTATCCTATAGGAGAGACTGTACATGAAGACGATTCATGTTAAAAGTATGATTTATAAGCGTGCTTCAAAGCATGACTATATTCACTCGACATCGATATCCCGACGTGAGGAGTTCCGAGTTCCCTTGATATCGATATCCCGGTATGAGGTTTCCTTGACTATTACTATTTTAGCATTGACTAGACGATGCACTCTTGATCGGACGTGTTATGAGTCACGGTTATTTTCATAGTTTTACAAAAGTCGTTCCACGTTAACTCTATGGCTAGTGCATAATATTTCATGTACGGTCACTTAAATTAAACTGACAAACATGAGGTTTATAAATGGGATTTAGACGGAGAATATAACACGTATATAAACGGGCACATGCGCTTTCCTGATATCGCGAGGTATATATATATACATGAGCCAAATAGCTAACACTTGACTTGAAGGCGTGGCCCCCGGACAGGTTTACACGGATCCGATTATATATATGAAATTGTCCAATTCAAATAACATGTAAAATAAGAATAATATGCTTGTGTGTCCTATGGTAGTCTTGTTTGATATCTACAATTAGAATTTCCTTTATTATCACCGTTGATGATTATGGACCAGTGACCTGTTATATGATGGCTAGTTATATGATCTCGTTACTTAGATGATTATGGATTCTTGTGAGATACGGACCAATTATATTCTTTTCATACATAGATTGGGATTAATATTTAATTATCTATAATTTGAGACATATGATATATACACGAGGGTTTCATTGTTTGGATTATTTCGCTCGACGTACTACGTCTCGTGTTGTAGATTTTTAAGTATTAATTCCATCTGGTTGTATGACCTTGTTATTTGGATGAACAAGTGATCTATTATAGGATGGCTAGTTGCATGACTTTGTTACTTGGTTGATTTTTAGATTCTTCCGATTATTATATTCTAGTGGTGGATTTCATTTAGATTATTAGTATTCCAGTTGCATGCTTCTATTATTATTATTATTATTGTTATTACATGGGTTGTTCGACCATTTCTCTTCATCCTTGTGGGATCTTGTCGTGTGCCATACACGCTGATGTACTCCTGTTCTCTCGGGTTGTACGTCAGATTTGGAGGACGGACAGGTTCAGCAGGAGCCAGAGTATTTTAGCAGGAGTGCTTTGCAGACAAAACAGAATAAGAAGCCGAAGTTTAGTTATTTCCTTTAGTTGTTCGATGGTCCTTGTTTACCTTTGTAGCACCTTCCATTTCTGCTTGATCGATGTATTTTTATGTTCCTCCAGTATTTCAGTTGGATTGTTTTGTATCAGGGCATGTTTGACCCAAATATTATGTCTGGGATGATATTTCAGTTATGATATGTATTATTTTGTTCTGAGTTGTTTATTATATTCTCGTTACTATGATCGGGGACATGTGCCTTCATTTTATATTGCTTGACTCTTAGCATATTAAATTGAGTAGAAGGTCTAGTACTTATTTCTCCCTAGTCTAATACGTCGCGTGCTTGTTCACGTTCCGATTCCCCGGTATTTTGGGAAGCGGGGCGTGATAGGTTTCGCAAATGTGGATGGTAGTTCAGCCTGTACAACAGCCTTTGAAGGAACATCGACGGTAGTTTTCCAAACAAGAAGGTAGTCATAATCATCTAGAGGGTCTAAGAATTTATGAAAGACAATATATCCTGGGCTATTCTCAAAGAAAGCAATATCAGCTGAAATAATATATCGATTCAAGGATGGGCAATAACATTTGTACCCTTTTTGAGTCCTAGAATATCTAAGAAAAATACCCCTAAGAGATCGCGAATCTAATTTTGTCCGTTGAGGACTATGATTGTGAATAACGCACAGAGATCCAAAGATCTTAGAATGTAAATGAAAATCATCTTCAGCCGAATATAAAAGGGAGATCGAGGTTTTATTCTGTAAGATAGATGATGGTAGTCTATTGATCAGGTAGCATGCTGTCAAAATGGCATCACCCCAAAAATATTTTGGAACTTGACGATGGAATAACAAGGTCCTACTAATTTCTAGCAAGTGTCTGTTCTTGCGCTCAGCAACCCTATTTTTTTGGAGTGTGTAAGTAAAAGAAGACTGATGTAAAATTTTATTTTCTTACAAATATTTTATGAAAGAAATTTCAAATATTTCTTAGCTTTATCTATTCTTAAAGTTTTGATGCTACTGTGAAATTGATTTTTAATCTCAGCACAAAAAATTTTAAAAACAAAGAACACTTCAAGACGACTTTTCAGCAGGCAAATCCAAGTCATGCGAGAAAAATCATCCACAAAACTAACAAAATATTAGAAACCTAGTTTGGATGGAATAGAACAAGGACGCCATACATCCGAATGTACAAAATCAAAAGGGTTACTGACTCGCTTATTGACGTGACTCAAATAAGATAACCATTGGTGTTTTCCGAGTTGACATGACTCACACTCTAAAGACTCGATGTGATTTAAATATAAAATAAAAATTTTAAGAATTGAAATAGGGGGATAACCAAGCTGGCAATGTCCTTTAAAAGCTCATATGGATCTGATACATGCCACCTGGGAAGGGGCAAAGTTCAGTTCGACAAGTCGTTCCGCTCATGTCTAGCGCCAATCCTTGTCCCAAGTGCTTGAAAAATACAATATGTAGGAAAAAAATATGACCGTGTAGTTTAATTCTTTAGTAATTCTATTGATAGATAAGAGATTGTTTGAAAAACGAGGAAGATGTAGCATAGAAGAAAGTGGAATAGTATTAGTGTTAGCAGATCCAATACACTCCACATGTGTAGTGGATCCACTAGCTAATACTACTGAAGGAAAGGATGTGGGAGGTGTATAGGAGGATAATATACCTTGGTTCCCAGTTGTATGATTAGTTACTCCTGAATCTATAACCCAAGTATGAGATGATGACGATGTAAGGCAAGTAGTGGGTTTACCTATCTGGGCAAGTGTAGCCGTAGTAGGAGAAGATTGAGTTCTTCATTTGCTGAAATAACTAGAGCTAAAACCGATCAAAGTTGTGGCAAATGTCTTCATCCATGAGGCTCTCCTGTGTAGCCACATGTGCACTCTGAGGTTGTTTCCCTGTAGCTGAGGACATAGAAATTTCATGTGACTCGATTACTTACAATAATGATAATAGATGGAGGAACTAGATGAACCCTCCCCTGCAGCTTCTCGTGAACTATCACCTCGTCCACCACGTGCTCTAAAGCATCCTCCATGTCTACCAAAGCAACCTCCACCACAACCACCCGTTCGACTAGTTGTTTGTCAACTCTGTATAGCGAAAGCAAACCTGTTTGTAGGTTTTGTGGTAGTACTTGCTGGCGAAGCTGGCATTGCTGATCTCAAAAAATAATATGTTTATGCTAAAGAACACATAGCAGATCTCCTAATAATTTGTGGTCTTGCTGAATTATAAGATCATGGAAGAGAACCAAGAAAGGTGAATATCATCAATTGATCCACTAATTTTGCATCTTCTGAATATTCCCCATAATGAAAAAAAATCTGTCTTAGCTACTCTACATGGTGACTGAAGTTGTCATAATGATCCTCAAAAGTTTGATTATGCTCGTCCCCCGTAATGATGATCCTTTCCCTGTTCTAAAATATAAACTCGAACCAGTTGCTTCCAAAGTAGGTAATTGGACTCATTCAATTTTTGGTCAATGGTCCTGCTAGAGAGCATCTCCTTGTGGGTCTTTATCTCATCAACAGAATTACTGGAGGACGCCACCAATACAGCAAATAAGATCCTTCAATTAGTAATCTCCCAAAAATAAACTATCAACCTCACTCAACAACAAATTAACTTTCAATACTCAAATCATCAACAACTAATTAAATAGTTAGTTCAATAAGTAAAATCATCCCATAATGAATGACTTATTGTTTATCTCAAAGAGATTGTTAACGACTGATAGTAATATAGAGCTAAATAATTAGTTGAAGATCTATAAAGATATACTTGGTAAGATAAATAATTAGCAAAATATCTATAAAGATCAAGTTGATGAGCTAAATGATTAGCTTAACTTTTTTTTAATGATGGATGGACAGTTTTGTCGGATGAACAATACTGTCGGATGAATAGTGCTTGATAAACAGTATTTGGGCGGATGAACAGTGTTGTCTAGGGTTTGGTTGTGGAGAATGACGGCTACGGTTGAAGAGGGGTAAAAGGCGACGGCTAGGATTTAGAAATTTAGAGAGAGAAAAGTGGGTGGCTCTTATACCATGTAATTTGGAAAACCCTAGTGAGTTTATTAGCTCTCCTTAGGATTTTATTTATTGTGTTCAAGGAAATAAAAAAGTTTGTCCCTAACCGATGTGGGACTAAACAATAGTAGATAACTACTCTCAACAGATACATCTTTACATGCAACCAATGTGTGATGGTTGTAACTCACATTTGATGAACTTGATCTATCATCTGACTAGTTAATCATGGCTTTCTATAACAACATCTGGGTGATATACATGCTTCATTTTATGAAACTCCAGCCAGTATTTCCAGACATATAATTCACAGACGCATCGAACTACTAAGATTTAAGATTCCGATTTACATAAAGGTAAATTTCCATTAAAACCCCTGACCTTTGGGGGGTTTTGCACGTAACTTCCCTGAACTTTGTTGATTACACTTAACCTCCTCTCCCCAGAATTTAGAAGTGTTTTCAACACACCCCCTGACTTGGTTACCCATTGATGGTGAAAAGACAAAAATGCCTTCTTGAAAAACAACCCTAAAAATGAAAGTAAAAAAAAGGATAAAGGATTAAATTTCATAAAACTGAGGGGTATTTTCATCATTTGATGTCACATTTTTAGCATGTGATATGTCGAAGTTTTGCAACACAACTTTATCGTGGTGGTGGTGTTGTTGTGGTGTGTTTACTTTTATCCTCTTTTTTTTGGTGACAAGGGAAACCTGGTCAGCTCTCTCAACAATTACTTCTTTGGAGTCCGCCTGCGGCCCTGGTTCGAATCCCTCAAGTTCCCACCTTCTGAAATGAGCTACCCATGCTACCAGGGGCTCATTCCCACATGAATGAGCAATTAGCGTGGGACCCTAAAGGCCTCGAGCTGGTGAGCATACTGTTGCGCGCAGCGGAAATTTCGGCAGCACTTCGACAGCACAATAAGAGAATCAGGTCGCAATAAGAATTCATGTTTCACAAAGGAAACAAGAACCTTAAGTAAAATATCTCAACAAAATGGGATATCAGCTCTTCCTCTCATCAGTTCTAGGACTCACCTGTCGCGGGAACCTAAACAAACTATTACAAATCACAGCAACCAGCGAGATAACCAATTTTACGTGGTTCGGCAAATTGCCTACGTCCACGGGGCAAGGAGGGATCTACTATTAGAGGGAGAGAATACAACTAGGATTTACAATCACACAACTTAAACCCTTAACCAAGCTCTCAAATCCCTCACTCAAATTCTCTCTCAAAAGAATGCACATACTCTCTGAAACTGACGGCTCTCCTCTATAGTTTTTCTTTTCACGCCGAAAAATCAATCTGTAGCAAAACCCCACTTTGCTCGCTTCCGCACCCTACAGCCACCAGAAATATTCCCTGCACAAAACCCTCTTTGCTCTACTCTTCATGAAACTCTAGGAGGGTATATATATTGTTACGGTTCATAGGCTTCGTGAACTCATGAAAAAACCTAGTTACTTGTGGCCCCAACGCGCTTTGAAACCGCGTGACTTTGAAACCGCGGTTGCACTTGCTGAACTCGTGAACATAGTGGCCCCCATGTTCACAATTCTCCACCTCGGTGAAGTTTTTCCATAACTGAGCCGACACCAAAGCAACCAAATGTCCCACTTGTTGTGTCTAGTACGCCGTGAAGTTAATTCACGACAACGGACTCAATTCATGACAAGTCGAGAACCCAAAGGAGAGTCCAAATAATCTCACCTCCATCAAAAGCAACTAATCCAAAACTGGCTGCATCGTAAATGACTGTCTACGTATCCTCTTGCCCAAGAAATCAAGCCTCACGTAGTTCACCCAAATGGCCGCCAACGGCCTCAACAATCATGAATATGCAACAAACTTCGACAATGATCAAACTTGTTACTAGGAACCACCTTAGTGAGCATATCCGTCAGATTATCTTTTGTGTGGACTTTCACAATCTCTACATCGCCATCTTCAAGAACATCCCGAACGAAATGATAACGAACATCAATGTGTTTCGTTCTCGCATGAAAAACCTGATTCTTCACCAAATAAATAGTACTCATACCATCATAATGAATAGTGACGGATCTCTGCGATATACCAAGTTCCTCCAAAAGACCTCGAAGCCAAATAGCCTCATTCACAGTCTCCGTAATCGTCATATACTTTGTCTCCGTCATAGACAAAGCCATCGTAGACTGTAAGGTGCATCTCCAACACACCGGCGCATGGGTCAAAGTGAACACATACCTCGTCGTAGACCGGCGCTTATCCAAATCTCTAGCATAATCCGAATCAACATACCCAATGCACAACTGCCCACCTGTAGTGTCCCGCTCATAAACTAAACCAATATTGAGCGTACCTCGAATGTACCTCAAAATCCATCTCACAACGTCCCAATAACCCACTCCTGGATCGTACATGTATCTCGAAACCATGCTCACCGCTTGTGACAAGTCTGGTCTTGTACATACCATCATGTACATCAAGCTCCCAACCGCGCTCACATATGAAGTCTTCGACATCAACTCTCGATTTTCAACCGACTTCGGTGAAAGGTCAGCTGAAAGCTTCAAATGGGCTCCCAATGGTACAATAACTGGCTTCGTATCCATGTTAACATGAAATCACTGTAAAACCTTCTTCAAATAAGCCACCTGTGTCAAACAAATTTTGCCCTTCTTCTTATCTCTGCCGATCTCCATCCCTAAAATGCGCTTCGCCTCACCCAAATCTTTCATCTCAAACTCCTTTGAAAGTTGTGCCTTCAACTCATCTATAACAGATTTGAAAATAGAGGCAACCAACATGTCATCGACATAAAGTAACAAATAGATGTACGTACCTCCTTTCAACTTGCGAAAATATACGCAAGGATCAAACTGGCTCCGAGTGTACGAATGACCAATCATAAAACCATCGAATCGCCTATACCATTGTCGAGAAGACTGTTTCAAACCATATAGCAATTTCTTCAACCTACAAACTAACTTATCATTCCCTACAGCTCGGAATCCCAATGGCTGAGTCATATATATTTCTTCATCAAGATCACCATGAAGAAATGTCATCTTCACATCCAACTGATCTAACTACAAACCATATTGTGCCACCAAAGCTAGCAAAATCCAAATCGAAGAATGTTTTACCACCGGAGATAAAACCTCATTATAATCTATTCCTTCCTCCTGTGCATAGCCCTTCGCAACCAACCTAGCCTTGAATCTCAATGGAGTGCCTTCAATGCCCTCCTTCTTCGTGTATATCCACTTGCAACCAATTGCCTTCCGCCCATTTGGAAGCTTAACAAGCTCCCACATATCATTCTTGTGAAGAGACTCCATCTCCTCCTACATAGCTACCTGCCACCAATCAGCCTCCGAACTCTGCTCGGCCTCTCTGAATGTAGTAGGCACTATCTCATCGATACTCTCCACTGGAAGTACATACGTAACTGTGTCGGCATACCGTGCTGGCATTCGAATGTCTCTCCTCTGTCTCCGAACTGTAATAGAATCCTGAACCTGAGCCGTCGGTCCCTGATCCTGCACAATTGTACCCATATTCTCCTCGTCGTCGCCGTGCTCGCTTGACAGTTGACATTCTAATGGATACTGTACCATCTTGACAATGTGGAGCTGCATCGATCTCCACCACATACGATATCTCCTCTGTCGGGTCGCTCTCCACCTGATGAGAGCTGGGAAGCTTTAAGATAGAACACTCATCGAATGTGACATCCCTACTCAGCACAATATTTCTATCAACTGGATCCCATAGCTTGTATCCCTTGACACCACGCTTGAATCCTACAAATATGGCCTTTCTAGCTCGAGGTTCCAGTTTATCTGTTCTCACATGATAAAATGCAGAGCACCCAAATACCTTGAGCTGGTCATAGTCGTGCGCTGACTCTCCCGACCATATTTCCATAGGGGTCTTCCCCTCAATCACAGATGAAGGCAGCTTGTTAATAAGGTGACTCGCATATGTCAGTGCCTCAGCCCAAAAGATCTTCTGAAACCACTTTGCGACAATAAGCATCGGGCCTTCTCCAGTAAAGACCGATTCACCCTCTCTGCCACCCCATTCTGCTGTAGTGTATGACTAACCATGAAGTGCCTCTCTATGCCCTCGTCTCGACATAGTTGCAGAAAAGGGTCTGATGTGTACTTGCCGTCGTTGTCGGATCGCAACGTCTTGATCTTTCTCCCAGTCTGTAATTCCAATCTCTTCTTCCACTCTACGAATATATCTAGAACTTCACTCTTCTTTTCCATGGTATACACCCAACATCGACTAGAATAGTCATCAACGAACGTGATGAACCAATATCGACCACCAAGTGATGCAGTCTTGGTAGGACCCCAAACATCTTTGTGCACGTAGTCCAGGATGTCCCTCGTCCTATAAATGGTCGTCCCAAACTTCACCTTCTTCTTCTTGCCAAGAACATAATGCTCACAGAATTCCACTTTACCATTCTTGGCTCCCTTCAATAGCCTCTGCTTGCACAAAACCTGCAATGACTTCTCTCCTATATGCCCCAACCTATAATACCAAAGCCTGCTCACGTCCGTCTCTGAAATAGCTGAAGCAACCTGGCCAATTTCGGTGCTTCCTTTCAGATAATACAAGTTTCGACTGCGGATTCCCTTCATCACCACCAAAGATCTCTTAGTAACCTTTGCTACAGCGTCTTCAAATGTCACATTTAATCCATTTGCTTCCAAAGCTCCAACTGAGATAAGATTCTTCTTTAGCTGAGGAACGAATCTCACCTCCTTCAATTCACGGACTACTCCATCGTGCATCTGAATCCGCACGGTATCTATCCTACAAATGTCACATGATTGATCATTTCCTATGACAATAACACCCCATCGAGCTTCTCAAAAGATACAAACCAATCTCGCCTAGGGGTCACATGATAGGTAGCGCCGGAATCAAGCATCCAATCTGATTATCCAAGTGATTCACCTCCGGAGTAATCAGTAGAGAAAAGCTTGAATCATCGGAATCATCGCCTTTCGCAATATTTACCTCATTGGCCTTCGGGCTCTTTTTCTTGCTATTCTCCTTCTCTTTGATCTTTGGACAATCTCTTTCCAATGTCTCTGCACCTTACAGAATGCACATTGGTTCTTTGCTAACTGGTGATGACCTCTAGACTTTGACTTTCCTCTATTACCACCTTTCGGATATGGACTTCTACCTCTCGTCGACAAGACCTCGTTTGAAATACTAGCACGAGAAGTCTCCTTGTCATTCCTCCTCAAATCATAATTTGTCAATGCATTAGTAACTTTACTATAGCTGATAGAAGATCTCTCATACAACAAAGTGAGCACAAATGTATCATACTCCTCATCCGGTAAGGAGCCCAATAAGATAATAGCCTTGTACTCATCCGATATCTTCTCATCAACATTCGCCAAGTCCGACAATAACTTTGTAAAGTTGTTCACATGAGCCGCAAGCGAGGTGCCTCTGGACATCTAAAATCTGAATAATCTTCGCAGCAAATGCAATCTGTTCTCAACACTTTTCGTAAGATACTTGTTATTGAGAATTTCCAACATCTTCATTACAGACATCACCGCAATCACATCATACTTCAGCTCCTATTCCAAACAGGACCTGATCACCCCATAAGCGTTCCTATTCATCTTTTCCTATATCGCCTCTTCATATTTTGGTGGTCTCTCGTGGACCATGATGGTCTCCTCCAAGTTCTGAGCATTGAGCGCATCCTGTACGTCGCTCATCTACAAACCAAAATTGATTTTACCATCATACTTCACCACACTAATTTTGGTGTTCTGAAAACCAACTTGAACTGTACTCGCTATTGACTTGCTGCTTTCTCCTTCTTCTCCCATTGCAAACTAACTCCAAGTTGTAGAGAAAGAATCAAATTTTGATAGAAATTAAGAATTACCCAACTGAACCCCAGATCGGATTCCAAATAGATCTCCTATCCACACGAGGAAAGCGAAATCTCCAACTGCAACTCCTAATGCTATCTCCACCGAAGCCTAGAACTCCAAGAACCAAGCTTCACACAAGAATATTCCTCCACCTAATTCCAAAACCCTAGATCTGAAATCTGGGCTCTGATACCACTTGTTGCGCGCAGCAGAAATTTCGGCAGCACTTCGACAGCACAACAAGAGAGTCAGGTCATAATAGGAATTACTGTTTCACAAATGAAACAAGAACCTTAAGCAAAATATCTCAACAAAGTGGGATATCAGCTCTTCCTCTCATCAGTTCTAGGACTGACCTGTCGAGGGAACCTAAACAAACTATTACAAATCACAGCAACCAGCAAGACAACAAATTTTACGTGGTTCGGCAAATTGCCTACGTCCACGGGACAAGGAGGGGGGAGATATACTATTAGAGGGAGAGAATACAACTAGGGTTTACAAATCACACAACTTAAACCCTCAACCAAGCTCTCAAATCCCTCACTCAAATTCTATCTCAAAGGGATGCACAAACTCTCTGAAAACCGACGGCTCTCCTCTGCAGTTTTGCTTTTCACGCCGAAAAATCAATCTGCAGCAAAACCCCACTTTGCTCGCTTCCGCACCCTGCAGCCACCAAAAATATTCCCTGCACAAAACCCTCTTTGCTCCACTCTTCACGAAACCCTAGGAGGGTTTATATATTGTTGCGGTTCGTGGGCTTCGTGAACACGTGAAAAAACATGGTTACTTGTGGCCCCCACGCGCTTTAAAACCGCGTGACTTTGAAACCGCAGTTGCACTTGCTGAACTCGTGAACATGGTGGCCCCCACGTTCACACATACAACGGGTTGGGTTAACTGACCAGTAAAACCCCAGGTTTCTATCCCCACCCTTAATCCCACAGAAACCAGGTGAATGCGGAAGCGGGGATTTGAACCCCTGACCAACTAGGGAGATCTCCTCCCTCACTCTTCGTGGCGCTAGCCAGAAGTCCCACCCGCGAGTGGTGTGTGCGTGCTTTTTTTTTTTTGGGTAGTGAAATAAACAAAGTTGAGAAGGATTATATGCAAAACCACCAAAAGTTGTAGTTGTAATGGAAACAAGTCCTATCTGCAAAATCCTTGTAGATCATTGAATAGATCTGTAGGTGTTACTAGAAATTTTAGGACAATGTATATGCTCATCCGATTCTATTAGTTCAAATATGAGTACATAACAGTGATATCAATGGATCTCTTCGCTATTTCAATACATCCTCCATGTTCTGTCTACTATTTCCTTTAGGAAAACATTTGGTAGTAGTCATAGAAATCAAAATTTCAGAAGAAAGGTTGCTCTGAAAGTCCAAAACTTGATGTAGAATGCAGTTACAAGCTTTAAGTTGAATCAAACTCATGCAGCCATATCTGAATCTGGCTCAATGGCTGATCGAAGTCCAAAGCGTATCATCATCTGCGCGTAGAATTCAGCATGCTCCTGCACGAAACAAATTTCATTAACACTGCTATTTAACAGCATATAAAATTTATAAAATACCACAAAAAAACTTGAGAGCTTGATTTCTATCAAATATATAAATTTAAAGATCAAAACCTTCACAGTAACAATAACAACTGCAACCCCATTTTCTCGAGATTCATGAAAGAGCTTCCTCGCCTCACTGACAGTTACAGATGGAACCACTTGTGGCAATGCCTTTTCCACTGTAAAGCAGAAAACAAAATACTAAGCATATCTAACGCACCCACAATGGTTATAAATAAGAGAACAAAAGGACAAAGTATTGCATATATATATGAGGGCAAACTATTAGACAGCGCTATTACCTAACTTCTCGGAGTGACGTGCATCATCAATTAGTAAAACCCTATAGCTGTCTCCACTCCCAAGACTTTTCTTATCCTTCAATCGTCCAATGTCTCCCCCTGTAGATCAAATCGCAAATTTATTAGCAGATCTAATAAGTGAATTTACAGCAAGTAGCAACTTGCTCACTTAATATCAATTGGAGTAAAGTTCATATGAATATAGTTCTTGTCAGATCATTTCTCATGCGACAAGTGCCATTGAAGCTCCCCATACTGCTTAAAAAAGTCTTTCAATGTGACTGAGGTTTCTCAGATACTGATCTATACTACTAATCCCTCTTTCTTTCATTTTTTTTTTAAATAGAACTACTAGTCCTTTTCAGAACAAAGTAAGATGTATCTGATTTATGTTTCAAGATTTTTCTTTAAAAGTTGAACCTTCTAAAAGTATACGTGGCTTTGGTTATGTTTGCTAGTATAATTGCTGAATTTTTTAAAGTTTTCACTTATGTTCTCCCAAAAAATTTAGTCATTCTCATATGTCAACTATTATGGTTCTTCACAGTTATTTTGAGCTTGTTTTTGCTCCATTTCTTGCCCAAACGCGGAGTCTGGTCTGGACTATTATCACTAGTTATTATTTTACCACAAGGAATAACAACAAAATACATCTTTCTCTAACCCTTTTCCTTTTTTCCTTGTTCTTTTCCTTTTTGGGTTTTTGTATATATACGCACTAAATTACGCTCCATATCTTACAAAATTAATACTTTTTTGATTTTGGACTTTTTTTGGCCAAAGATGATGATTTGGGATAATTTTGCAAATGCTGACATTTGGGGAGTAGTTTACAAATACACGTGATTTAAGGGGTATATATACAAAAAAAAATCCTTTTTCATGAGGAAAAGATAGGTTGATTGTAATCCACCTCCTTAATAACCATAAGAACCAAATTCTTGAATAACCCATCAAAGGCACGGCTCTTCATCCAGAAAGAAAAATTCCAAAGCTAAGAGCTAATTGTCTAAGGCCAAAAAGAAAACATTGAAGAATGGTGGTGACCCATACTTGAGTTCAAGGTAAGACCGTTAGATCTAACAACACGCTATGCCAAGCATATAACAAAGGAAATTGGTCAAATATCTATCAGCATCCCCACAATGAAATGTTTAGCAAGGTGGTGAATTTAAGAAATGCATTGGGTTCATCATCCTAAAACAATATAATGCATTCATTTGAATAGCAATCATCCTTTAACACATCACAGTGAACCAATTATAACATGAATAAGCAATCGCAGTAAGTTTCTGGTTCCTCCTGTTCTCCCTCCATACAACACAAATAAACATGCTCAGAATGAAAAATCTTTAAGACCAAACGATCTAGATGGGTTTATACGCAATTCGAAAAACCAAACTATGGAAGTGAGATTAAAGGTGATCTACAATAAAATCTGAGATGGAGAGTATAACATGTGGAATTTGTCGCCTTTGTGAGTATAAAACACGATTTCAATGTCAAATGTTTCCTCTAAATATCTGTGAGACCAACCATTGCAAGCGCACCTTAATGCTTATAGATTGCGCTGATATTGGAATCAATCCCTAGAAGTGATAGATTTCTTTTATATCACTTATTTCTTGGAGGTTATAAATAGCAACACTATTTTCTTATATATAATCTACTCATATATTCTAGTAATCCAAACAAATTCAACGACAACAATCACATTTACTAAACAGAACACATAATCAATTTATCAAGCATTTTCTAAACAGAACACATAATCCATTTATCAAACAGATGGTGAGCAATCACATTTTCTTCCAAATCCCAACCATAAAGACCCAAACAAGAAAATTACAACAACAAAAAAAATTGAAAATAGGGCAGTACAGATTTCCGCACTATTAGAACAATTTCAATGACATCAAACACCCAATGCGACAGAAATTTCCTATAACGAAAACCCATAATCTTACAAATTGCAACCGTAACAAAACCCAAACAAGAAAATTACAAAAAGTTACCTTCTTCAGCCTCAGGAATTGGGTCAAACTGGGACTGATCAAAGGTGGGCCTCTCAAGAAGTCCACTCCCGCCCCTCAGCGAGCTCAAATTCCCTTTAGCGCCAACTGAGATGCTCATCTCGGTCTTTGAGCCCACGGGTATGAAGAAAATGGAAGCATTGTTAACAGAACGAGGGCTGGGAGTTGGGTTGTTGAGATTGAGAGCAGCAAAGGCCGCAGCTTTGATAGAAACCGCCATTAAAGGAAGAGACTTGGAGAATTGAGGGGCTTCTTGGTTTCGTGAAGAGGCAGGGTGAGGTTTAAGTAGATAGGGCTCCAGGATAACAGAGAACGAGGGGGTAAGATTTCTGGCTGCGGAAATGTTTTGCTGTAGCATGTGATTCTACTACACTGAACACTTCATCTATAGAGGGGGCTCGAACAAAGAACCATTTATGTGTAAGAAATTATTTCAATAATCACACATATGAGAAATAATTTCAATATTCATGAAACATTGTATGAATACTCTGATTTTCATGTGAAATTGGTTTTCATTACATGAGAAATAAACATTTGGAAATTATTGGTTTAAGGAACCATTTATGTATAAGAAATTATTAAAAATTAGTCATAACCCATATATGATTAGAATTATATTTAGTTACATTTATATAGGATGAATTTATTTATCTTTTTTGATTTGCACGCTATAATATCCCATCCGTATGAAACTTATCTTTTACTAATTGCGCTATGATCTCTGAATTCACTTCAGCAACTTATTGCAAAGGTAAGTTAAAAGTAAATAAAGAAAATTACATTGCACGTACATATATAAATGAAAAAAAATGTATATAAAGGTCCCACGTTTTCATGATTATATGTGTTTAATGTCCTTGAAAGGAGACATATCAAATCTTAGTTCGTAATTAAGTTTAAAACAGACAATTATTATATATGGAGCATACACTTGAGGCCTTTACCTGCGGACAAGAATGTGAGGTAGTTATGAATGCTTCATCATCCATCTCAAATTTGATTGATGAGTTATCCGAGGAGAAAAATTTATTGTGGGGTCCCTCCTATTTTAGGAGGGATCTGTAATATACGTGTTTTTTTTTCTTTGTATGGGTTCCCCTCATTTGTTGAGAGTTCACTAAAATGTGTAAATTTCACGTGAACGTTGAAAACGTGAAATCAAGAAGACGAGAGGAGAGTTTGTCGAACATCGTGGGCTAGTATCATAGCTCACCTTGCTTTGCGGGAGCGTGTCGTTTTCCCATTGTTGGGGTTCCGATGGCAAACACAAACGCTGAGAGAATGCCAAACACAATCAAAATAACGGCACGAACACAAACAAACGAATTTTACGTGATCCGGCAAGTTGCTTACGTTCACGGGCAAGAAGGGATGTGTTTTCACTAATAGAGAAGGAGAGTACAAATAGAGATTACAAATTTACTCAAAATCTCTCAAACAAACCTCTCAAATCTCTCAAACAAAACCCTAACCAGATTGCTCAGAAAACTCTCTTTTCTGTGCACAAAACAAACCCCTTTTTCAACTCCCAAAAACCCTGAAAAGCTTTTATTTATACCAAACACGAATCCCAATCAGAACAGGAAACCGCAATCAGGCCCAAACCCGACTGGCGGTCGACCGACCAGAAAGACAGAAACCAAAAATCAATTACAAGGTTTGGCGGTCGACCGGGGCGGTCAACCGGCTAGAGTGCAGAAACACACCTTGTACTCATGCACGTTTCTGGTCGACTGCACATGTTGCCGCGGTCAACCGGACAGCACCCAGACTGTTTCCTGCTTTGTTTTTCCTAAACTTCGTCGCCGTTTTTGCTGTTTCTACAATTCTCCACATTGGCAAAGTTTTCCCAAAACTGAGCCGACATCAATACCAACCAAACATCTCACTCGAAGAGGAAACTATCCACGACTACGGACTCAATCCACAACAAGTCGAGAATCCAAACGAGAATGTGAACAAACTCCAAAATGTTGGTATCAACTCATCAAACTGGCTATATCAAAATGACTGCCTATGTATCCTCTTACCCAAGGAATCAAGCCACACGTAGTTCATCCAAATGGCCTCAAACAACCTCAATCAATTAGAAAAATTCTCAATCCTTCACCAACCTTTCGGTCATCAACACTAACCAATCTGTAGCTGATCACGCCCCTATTGGACTCAAAGTGAAAGACAAACTCTCTTCCAAACTTGCATCTCTCCCCACCAACTCTGTCTTGGAGCTCAACTCCTCAACCATATATGTAGAAGAAGCACAATTACCAAACACCTCTAACTGAGGTAAACCAACGACCATAGCCAAATCTGAACTGTATCCATTAGCTGCACTCGAAACAACAAACTCATCATCTGCATCAACACCTACATGATCCCTAATCTGTGTCACCTCAGCTGGAATCTCAAACGATATAGAATGATCTGGATATCAAGGAGTAATCTCAATCAAACATGAAGTAGCATCACTCTCCACCCGCTGTGATATCCTAATGATTTGTCTAACACTCTCCACCTGCTGAGAGTCAAATATGACAATACTGCTCAGAACAATATCAGAATCCTATAACTGGTAACCAAACATGCCTCTGAATCCCAAATATACACTCGAATCAAATTCACATCCTCGATGTGACAATATGCTGGGCATCCAAATATCCGAAGCAACCCAAAATATGAAGCAGCTCCACCAGATCTAAATACTCTAATCGCGGCAGATGGCGACCTGTAAATAAGATGGTTCCAATATGTCAAAGCCTCAGCACCAAAACTCCTCTACAAACCACTACTTGGCATCAAACACCGATCCTTCTCCAGCAAGGAACAACCCATCAAATTTGCCATCTCATCTCGTTGCCCCAATGTTTCCTTTCCAATGAAGCGTCTCAAACTACTTTGAGCTAGGAACAAATGCAGAAATGGTCCCTCTTATACTTCCTATCAAAATCAGAACTAGGTAAATTTACCTTTCTGCCAATACACTTCTTCCACCTGTTGTTGACTACTAGGACTTCACTCAAACGGGACTTGGTTGCAATCCACAGATGCCTAGAATAGTCTTCAACACAGGAAACCAAATATGTATTACCTCCTAATGATGCCTCCTTGGAAGGCCCCCAAATGCCTACGTGAATATCATCTAGAAGGCCCTTTGCTCGGTGAATAGAAGTGTCAAACTTCATCTTGGTCTTCTTGCTCACACCAATATATTCACATGACTTCAAATTGCAGGTCAAAGCACCTCTCTCCAATCCATGCATGGAATCAACACTCGAATGTCCTAGCCTCCTCAAATGCCACACTCTAGCTGAATCAATAGAAGTCGTCAGCGCTCCACCTATCACCGTGCTCCCAATCAAATAGTACAAATTATTCTTTCTGACACCCTTCATTATAATCATGGACCCTATTGTGACCTTCAGAGATGCATCCTCTAAGATCATCATATAGCTTGCTGCCTCCAAAACTCTAAGTGAAATGATGTTCTTCGACAACTGCGGAACGAACCTCAATTCATTCAACTCCCTAGTCACCCCGCCACACATTCTGATCCGAACTGTTCTAATACTACTAATAGGACATTCATGATCATTACCCATGAGCACGACATCCCCTCTTTTCAACTCCTCAAAGCTGGAGAACCAATCCCTCCTAGAACAAATATGGTATGAAGTACCCAAATCCAACATCCACTCCGTAGAGTCGGCATCACAAACTGACGCTAGTGAAGAGCACGAGTAGCCCGAAGAATTCGAATCTAAATTATCGCCACTAGCCTTGGCAACATTCACATTCTGAAGCTTGTATAGCTTTCCCCTTATTCTTCTCGGCTCGATCTTTCAACTTTGGACATTCAGAGTTTCAATGTCCATATTCTTTGTAAAAAACACATTGATTCCTACCAACTGAAGGATGTGCTCTTCTAGACTACGAACTCCTATTTCGGTTTGGACTTTTCCCTCTTGCGGTCAATGCCTCCGCTGCTACATCATTAGAAGACTCATTGTCTTTCTTTCTAAGCTGATAATTCACAAGTGTAGCAGTGACCTCACTATACGAAAGAGACGCCTTTCCATTAATTAGGGTAAGAACAAAGGTCTCATATTACTCGTCAGGTAAGGAACTCAACAACAATAATGCCTTGTCCTCATCATCGATCATAACATCCACATTCGTCAAATCTACAAGAAGCTTCATGTAGTTGTTTATATGATCACTAATTAAGATTCTCTTCTTCAACTGGAAACGGTAAAGCCTCCTTTTCAAATGCAAGCGGTTCTCAATACTCTTTGTCAAATACTTTCTCTAAAAAATCTCTCAAATCTTCTTTGCCGAAGTCTCATTGATCATATCATACTTTAGAACTTTTATTAAACAAGACCTAATGACGTCATACGCCATCCGATTCATCTTCTTCCAAACATTTTCTTCAATGTCGTTTAGCTTGCCATCCAATTCCAAAGTATCTTCCAAATTTTGCGCATTCAAACCATCCAAAACTTTACATCTTCATAAACCAAAGTTGTTCATGCCATTAAACTTTTCCACATCTATCTTCATAGAGTGGATATTCAAACTTTGAACGGTCTTCACGCCAGAAGAACTACTCTCAACACCTCCTTTCTCAGCCATCTTCCTCAAAACACTAACAAACCAATATGGAACAAACTGAAAGATAGATCCAAACCACAAGAAAAGTAGATTTTTACCTCTAATTAAAACCCTAATAAGAGCCTCTAAAAGATCTCACCCTCACATGACGGAAGACAAGATCCACAATAATAAAAATCTCACCTTTGCCTCTAACTGAAGCCCTATATGAGCTTCTAAAGTACTCTACTCCTCCACCTAATCCCAAGCGTAGCCTGGTGCTCTGATACCACTTGTTGGTGTTTCGAGGGCAAACACAAACGCTGAAGAGAAGGCCAAACACAATTAAAATAACGGTACGAATACAATCAAACAAATTTTACATGGTTCGGCAAGTTGCCTAAATCCACGGGGCAAGAATCGGATGTGTTTTCACTAATAGAGAAGGAGAGTACAAATAGAGATTACAAATTCACTCAAAATCTCTCAAACAAACCTCTTAAATCTCTCAAACAAAACCCTAACCAAATTGCTCAGAAAATTCTCTTTTCTATGCACAAAACAAGCCCCTTTTTCAACTCCCAAAACCCTAAAAATCGTATTTGTATTTATACCAAACACAAATCCCAATCAGAACAGGAAACCGCAATCATGTACAAACCCGACTAGCGGTCGACCGTCAAAATCGTCCCGATCGACCGACCAGAAAGACATAAACCAAAAATCGATTATAGGGTTTGGCGGTTGACCACGGCGGTCGATCGCGACGGTCGACCGGGCAGAGTGCAAAAACACACCCTATACTCGTGCACGTTTCTGATCGACCGTACATGTTGCCGCGGTCGACCGGACAACACCCAGACTGTTTCCTATTTCATTTTTCCTGAACTTCATCACCGTTTTCTCCATTTCTACACCCATGACCCTACTTCTCCTATAAATATTCCACACCTCCTGCTAAAGAAGAAGAAGAGAAACAAGCAGAAGTAAACCTAATCACAGAGAATTGAGTTAGTGGAGAGAGAGAGAGAGAGAGAGAGAGAGAGAGAGAGAGAGAGAGAGAGAGAGAGAGAG
>BQKN01064620.1:113559-157004 GCA_022839385.1 Asparagus kiusianus
ATACTAAAATATTATTTTAACTAGTATCAAAATTCACGATCATTACACTCTAGATAGGATATGATGGTCATCAGCTTCTTCTTGAGTAGCACATAGTGCTGCCTCCTTTGGTGCAGCATCAATACTATCCTAAATCACATAAGGAAAAAACATATATATTTTATTGGCAAAAAATAAAATGAATATCAACAGTATACTTATTACCTATGACGCCCCTATTTTTACACATGGCTACAGTCCAAGGTGAACCCAGATATGTCAAACCTGCCATGCACCCATACTATGTAACAACATGTTTTACCATTACAGTAATATCTCTCTAGTGGAATCAACAATAAGTGTAGGTACAGAACAGAGAAAATAAGAGAAATAAATACATTAGACATGATGTAGAAAGATATATCTAATAAATATAAACATGTCTCAACTGAATAAACTGAATACAACTGAAGTCTGAAATAAATGTAAGTATCTCAATTTGAGTTAACTAAAAATAAATTAAGACACGCAGCCTTTATAAAATGAAATATAAAACTCTAAATGTCTAAAAATAAACATAGCAACTACGGTGGAGTCTCATTTACTAAAAACATGTGACGGCGATTATGCTAGAAGTCTGTCCTCATGCGGCTCTCCGGAACTCTGAATTGCTGCCTGAAAGGAATTGGAAAATAAAAAGAGAAACAACAAGAGCGTCAGAGCGTTACAGCAAGATCATTTCCATCCATCCCCAGGGGAAGAGCTACTAGATGTGATGGAGACTATCTATTAAGCTTTGTCTACCTAGATTAATTACCATGTATCTAAAAGGAATTAATATTTAGAAACCTATAACATGAGATGTAGTACGTCGAGTGAAATAATCCAAACAAGAAAACCCTCATGTATATACCGTATGTCTCAAATTGTAGATAACTAAATATCAATACTGAATTAAGAATAAACAATCTAAATAGAATTAATAATTAGAAACTCACAACACGAAACTGGTACATCGAGCAAAATAATCCAAACAATGAAACCCTCATATATATACCATATGTCTCAAATTGTGAATCGCTAATTATCAATTCCAAACTAGGAATAAAGAAAAGCAATACAATGAAGTAAATTCATCACAAATATCGGACCAAAAATATCTTCCATAGTCCTTTGGAAGATAATGTAAACAACTGTATATAATCCCATGTACTTACAAGAGTAAATTACCTCAGTCATATATAACTCAGCGATGAGTCATGTTCATAATGGCGTCAACCAAGACTCAGACTATTAGATAATTATCACAATGCAAATCCTTACAAAATTTATAATTCATCGCATTATCATGCAGGGCGGACTACCAAATCAGCATCCTAAAAGTATACACGGCTCATTAGTCTCATCGTATCAACGTGGACGGACTACCCAATCAGGCATCCTAGGTATACGGCTCACAAGCCTCATCGCATCTACGTGCGGGACGGACTACTACATCAAGCATCCTAAAACCCGACTCAATGGTCTGTACTAATGGTATATCGATGCTCATCAACGATATCCATACATGTATATAATGTTTAAATAACTCATACTTCTCGTGTAATCGAAACAATAACTGTATTAATCCTCTTCGGGATACTCATGTGTGTGCTACGACACTATACGTGTATACTCATGATTGTAAGTGTAAAAACACAATGTAAAAAACACTTCAAGAAAAAGAGAACACAGGTCGGTCGATCACCCTTAGGGTGTTGGTCGATTGAAAGTAATCGTGCACACAATGTGCACGCTCAAGGCATCACGGTCGATCGGCTAGTCTTGGTCGGTCGAACGGCCAGAGAGGAAAACACAAGTTCAGGTTTCTGATGTTTTGTATTTTGTAAATTTATTTAAAAACATATTTTTATCAACATGAGACATATAATAAGATTAAATCTTTTATAATTACTTAACAGGAATTAATTCATCATGATACAAACACTTGAATTAAACTAATTAGGGTTTAGCATCTTAATTAATCAAAATTTCTCAAATAACCTAACTTATAAATATGGTTAAGTAAACATGATAAATTCTAAACATTGAACAGAGATAAATTTGTTTAAACATGCTCACATCACTTAGGTATCATCAACCTAGGTTTAGACCTCTTTAATTAGCAAGAAAACTCAAATAATTCTTAAACTATGGTTTAAACATGATTTAAGCATTAACAAGTTAAAAATGAAATTAAATACAACCCTAATGATCACGATCATCAAACTAATATAAACAGCAACTAAAACTACAGATTTTCACATTACTTTAATGATTAACATCATAAACTAAGATTCATCACATTAGATTAAGCTTTAAGCATCATATTAATCAAATTACTTCATAAAAACATGATTTTTAACTAAGGGTAAGGTTTGGAATAAGATGATCTTGCTCAAATATCGTGTTGAACTCCTGAACACGTGCGTGCAAGATCCTCCTTCACGAGATCGTAAAATCCCGCCTTCCTCTCGATAAACACATCGAGAACTCTCCCAAAACTCATAATTTAGGGTTAGGATTTAAGGAGGAAGGTGGCTACTGATTATATCACGTGAAAGATGATAAAAAGATGTTTTAAATGAGTGTAAATAATCCTATACATGTTTAGGCCCGAAGCCAAACAAAACCGACCCAAAAACAATTAGGAAAACTAAAAACCAGCCCGTCAATCAACTGATGCATGTGATCAGTCGACTGCTAACCTCGTCAGTCGACTGATCACAACATCAGTCGACTGATCAGAGGCTATTTCTAGCCTTTGACCCCTTGTGCATGTTTTCACGTTTCACTCGTTTGTTGTGCATGTTTGACACTTGTATACTCTTATATATACTCTCAATTGATCTCAAATCAATTGTTAACATAATCATTCATCTATAAATGATATTTACCATAATATATTCAAATTTATGAGGTTTTAAATTACCTAATGATTTATTTAAAAAATTTACCACTAACAACATGTTTTCCTTAATCTTGACTTCATCTTTATAAGTCGAGCGAAAGATGTTGTAAACTAACTTTGCCTTCAAATTGATCGGCATTATCGACTTCCCTTACAAATTATAATAAATTAAACGAGGTGGGTCATATTGATAAATGTAGCATACGAATACACAACTTTAAATATTATACCATGTCTCGACAATAACCATACTCAAGATTGGCAAACGATGTTGATCCCAAGTGATGGTCAAGATTGCACTTGCTATGTCGATTCACTGATCCCTTCTTAGATTTATTTTACAAAAAATAGTTTATTACTAAAGATGAAATGCATCTATAATCTTTGTTCGTAAGCAAAATTAAAATGATGAATACCTATGCTGACTCGGTATCCCAATAGAAAAGAAGAGCCGTGAAATGATCGAGGTCCACCCTATCATCGATATTTAAAAACCTCTGCCAATCTGCTGTATGTTTATCATATGTTGAGCTTTTCAAGTCATCCCGCTACTGTTTAAGCATAGACTGAACCTTTATGTTGAAAACATAGTGTCATGCTCCATGATAATCTTCAAGACAACAGTATTCCTACAATTTTGCATATAGATATATAAGATATGTATCGGCTTGTTAGAAGACCCCGAAATCTAAATAGACAAGTTTAGAGTACTTAAGTAATAAAAAATACTAAAGTAATAAATAGATACCATTACCTTTGTCCATATATCTTCGTATGATCTCCATGGCAGCTTCTTGAATTTGAAGTACGGGTCGATGATATTTTCTCTCCACACTAAAACACCGATATAGTTACTAAATTAGGCTTGTAGTGCTTGTTTCAGGCTATTCTTCAGTGGCTGATAATTTGCCGATACATACGAAGATATATTAAATTAGGCTGATAAAAGCCTTTTAGTGCTTGTTTCAAATTATCAGCCACTGAAGAATAGCCTGAAAGCCTTTTAGTGCTTGTTTCAAATTAGGCTTACTTGCACCCCGTCCACCCTGCCCAGTAGGATCATGCTTCACTCCTACAATGACAATAATATGTTTAGTACAGAAGTTAAGTATAAAAGTGCGATATGATAAAAGAAAATTATTATATTTACCTCTCTCCACTTGTCTATTCTTCTTGGTGATTGAAACATCCTTTCTAACTTGCACCATAGGCTTCGGGCCATCTAGCTTTTTAATGCAAGTGGATGATTCTTCATGGCATTAACTTTTGATATCACTGAGGCTAGAGGCAATGCTAGATGGTTAATGTCAGGCATCTTAGGATGTAACTCGGCCTCTGCTTCGTTATACAAAAATGATGGTGTCCACGAAGCATCTACATAATTAAAGAAGATAATCAATATGAGAAAATTAAAGTATCACTATAAAAATATTCTATAAAAATTGAATTATTACTACCTAATACCTGTAGTGGGGGATGGTGTTGACTGTGTATCAGCGGGTCCGGGTGACGAATAATCTGTGCCTGGAATGTCATCTATGGAAATAAAAACTAATTGATACAAACAATATCATAAATAATAAAGTTATAATTTAAATATGATTGAATTATCAATAAAAATATTGAATTATTAATACCTATATGAGGCGATTCTGCTAGGGATGTGTCTCGAAGACGACCCGATAATGAAATGCCATCTACACACATAAAGAAAATACTTAGCACAAACACAACAAGAATGTTTATTTTGAGTTGTCCAAAGATAATGCATAAATCATACCTATATGAGTAGGTGATGCTAGGTGTGCCTCCTGATGACGCCCTGATCCTGGGGTGGTAGACCATGATCGATCACGCGATCGATCAAAGAACCTCTAGTTCTTCATCTGTAAAATTGAATTATGAGATGCAAAACAAGAAATATGTACATGCTAATTAACAAGATTAATGTCTTATTGCAAATAAATATTTAAATAAAATTTTGTATGACTAAAATGGCTTATACCAAATATGCCTTCTATAACTTGCTCTTTATGTTTTGCACGAGATCATGTTTGTATTGTTCTGGCTATATTTAACATTGTTTGCTTTCGCCTACTAGTTATTGACTTTGTTTGCACATCTGACTCAGAGTCTCTATCCCTTATCAGAACTGGGATGTCAACCTAAATCTCTGAATTTGTCATATCAAGCATGACATTCAGAGGGTAGGAGAAGTTTTGCCAAATATCATCAGATGAACCAATTGGTTCATTGTCCTCATCAGTATCATCATTTTTTATTAGGAAGGACAATAGATCTTGGCTCCTTATATAACACATCCCAATCAGTGGCAACCATTGGGTCTTTCACATAGAAGCACCGGTCCGCCTGTTCTATGAATATGAACTTCTCATCTGGATATATTTCTATGTCAAGATTGACAAGTGTAAACCTATAATAATATTTGCGTAGTTTGGCAGGACTCCATCGGACCTTAAACATGATGTAACTACACTGAGTTTTTCTACCATATCCATTAATTATCTCTACAATATCTTCCAACTAGCCATAATATAATATATCAGCTTCAACTGAGTTTTGATCTCTTCTGCTAAAAAAACATTCCTGAGCAAAACAACCCATGACCTCGTGTTGATGTTAACTGATCACATAGTCAAGTATATCCATGGTTGGATGGGGGTGAAGTTGTTCAGGGATCACTTCCTTCCCCGAATATTCGGTTCTAAGTTGAGTGTCTAAAAAGTCTGCACATATAGAAACTTATAAGATGACGGGGACTGGTTCCCCCGTGGTTTCTCTGATGATCAAGTCAGCTGGTGAGCTTGAGTGGGGAAAATGAAGAACTATGAGAGTTCTTGTGTGTTGTTCACTCAAATCCGTAAGTGGACGGATATCGTTGTAACAATACAAGGTCGTATCCTCAGGGACTTCGTTGTTAATTACTGATTTTCACTATTTTGTAACTATCTAGACCAATCGTTAAGGGTAGTTTGATTTTAATTATAGAATCAATAACGAACGCGCTAACTAGTACTCGATTAAAAGAATCTAGGATTGAACTTTGGTTTCAACTCTGGTTTGAATCAACAAATTAATCAATCGTTATCAAACCTCTCAATGCATTAGGAACGACTAGCCTATGATAACTATTAGCCTCTTTTGACGACTAAAAGTCATGCCTAATTCAATCTAACAACCTATTTTCATGGTGTTAAACTAAATTAAACCCATTAAGTTCACGTTAGTCCCTTATGTTCCTAAGAATAATTAACCTACTTTCGTGATCAATTAATTCCCATTCAATTACTATTTTTCGGCGTCAATCTAACATTTCAGTTCAAATCAACATCCTAAAGGAGTCAAATCAGTGGCCAATTGAATTAACCCTAGGCAATTAGATACTAGCAATTGAATAATGCAAATCAAATAATTAATAATAACAACAAGATCAGTTCATTGATTCATAACCATAGTCGAACCTAATTCAATCCTGGAAAAAATAATTACTCACACATAATTGAAATAGAAGGCATGATAACAATGTATAAGATCATAATTGTAAACTGGAAAATAAGATAAATTAGAAAAATAAACCGTAGCATCGAAATCAAGATGTTGCACACGTTTCTTCATAACCAACACTTTGCCAAATTAAAGAAATCCTAATCTAAGACTTTTTAGAGAGATGTGGAGAAGAAGAAGAAAGAAAAATTAAAATCTCCAGTCTCTGGTCGTTTTTCATGCCTCTGGGCGTCCTCATTTAAGTTCTGGGAAAGATCGCGTTAACAGATAACTTCAAATCTTACTTCAAATCTCATAATAACTGAATACTGATACTGATACGGCTGTGTACATCAACACGACCAGACCGTGTTTAACTCTGTTTCGTTTTGCTCTCTGGTGTTTTCTTCTGTAATCAACACGCCTGTGTTGTTGAACACTAGGGGACCGTGTAGCCTCTTTTCATGCATTCCTTGACTCCTTCTTGACTCTGAATCCATGCTAAGCTCCAGTAATTCCTACACAATATATAAATAGAGTAGTAAACAAGAACTAGGGAGCTTAACGTAGCCAAAATGCAAGGAAATACATCAAATAACAACAAATCCATCGGTGAAACATAGTCAAATTATAGAGAGTATTTGTGTTTATCAACTCCCCCATGCTTGAACTATTGCTTGTCCTCAAGCAAAACAGATGGAAACACACACATGAGAGGGTACAAATTCAAAGAAATGACAACGGAAATAGAAAATAAGCACAAGGGTATCCACTATTCTCAAGTTCACATGCAACATTATTCCACTCAACCCAATGTCAAAATAGAGATCTTGTCTCAAGCTCAAAGTTGAAGAAAATGTATCTGTAGGCGTTCACGTACGTTAGTGCAAGTGACTCAACTCATAAACGTTGGAAAAAAATGGCATGGCAAAGTTAAATTTTTTTAGTTGATTGCCCAGAACTCCTCGTGACAGACACATATCTCATCACAATGGGTCATACTCTTCCTACTTAAGGTCTCAAAGGAGCACTCGGTTTCCTTGCATTTTATTTATTTATTCTTTTTTTATTAGATCCCGTCATAATTAACATCTACCGACGTGACAACCATACTTCTGAGGGTGTGGTGCTAGGTAGTCGGTGCAACAGACTTTAGGACTCATTTTTTCTTTTTTTTCAAGGCCGAGTGTTTCTCCAGTAACCAAAAAGTAGTCCAAGTCACCAAATAAGCTTAGGTTTTAATTATATGGGTTAAGCCAAAAGTCATTCCTATCTATTACAATATTTAGAGTTAAGTATCGGCAAAGTGGAACTCGAACAGATAACATCCTAACCAACTGAACATGAAACAAAGATTTTTTTAACAATGGGGCATGTGAAATAAATAATACACGTGTTAGAAGAGTTTTCAAACAGTGGTACTATTTTTCTTTTTCTTCTCTCTCCTTTTTTTAGAAAGCTAAATGAAAAATCCCAACACAGAAAACAAGCACTCAAAAATACAAAGAAAAACACTCCAAAACATTTATGAAACATCATCCCAACAAAATCACTCCCATATGCTTGAATTGCACATTGTCCTCAATGTGTGGGAATAATCATAAATGAGGAAGAGAAATGGGACTCACCGCTCTTAAGTGTTGTTGCCCCCGCTCCAATTTGATGAACCCCTTATAGATCGTTGTTACGATGCTGACGGTGAATTGGAGGTTGTTGCTTCATTTGTTTTTCTGCGTTTTGGAGTCATGGGGCCAAATGGATCAGATCTTTGTTTTGTTCTTCCTTGGTGCTGCTCTTGGCTGAACTGTAGGGGTTGTGTCTTGGTGTTGGAGACTCTCCTGCAATGAGTTAGAGGTGAAAATGGTGAGATGAATTTGGTGTAGGTGAAAAGGCATTGGGTTTTTAATAGAGAGCTCAGAAGTTGGTGGGAGAGATAGAACAAAATATTAAATGGGGGAATGCAAAAATTAATGTTGGGGGAGGTTGCTGGCGCTGGTTATGAGGGAAGGTCAAAGGTGCTTAGGCTCTTTAGGGAAGTAAGTGGGTTTTGGGAACGTTTGGGTTTTGGTGTAGTTAATGGGGGGAAGGAAATTAATGGGGATTGATAGGCTTTTGGGAGGTGAGAAACTAATTGGGAGGTCAGTGGGGGTTTTGAAGGGGGGGTTTGAATGTGGAAGAAGTGAGGACAGGAGGGTCTAGTATTTTTTTGCAACCATGGGTGTGGTAGGCGCCTTCCCAGGGTGTGGTAGACTCTGGAAATGAGATGAAGACCATCCCGACTGCTACACTGCTGTGTTGGTGGACACAGCCTATCCGTGTAAACTGTGTATTCAGCATTTTTCCTTAATCATCTCCTTCTCTCTCTTTTTTTTCTTTGAACTCTTTGCTATCAATCTCGTTATCCACCTGCACATCAATTCACGTCAACCTAATTAGAAAACTAATTAAAATCAAACACTAAAAAGAAAAATAAACCGAAAGAAAAGCTTGGGTTGCCTCCTAAGAAGCGCTTGTTTTTGATCATGTGCTCGACCCCTTCGATGCTCACGATGATGATGGATTGGGAAGGGTAAAAGTACCCAACTTCTTGATCGAAGTGCCTGCGAAATAATACTTTAACCGTTATCCATTAACCTTGAAGGATCCCATGGTCTCACTCCATACTTCAACAGGCCCAAATGGGTATACCTCGCGCACTTGGAATGGCCCTGACCACCTCGAACGAAGTTTGCCTGGAAAAAGCTTGAGTCGAGATTTAAGTAGAAGTACCAAGTCTCCTTCTGTAAACTCTTTACGGAGGATATGTTGATCATGCCACTTCTTTGTTCTTTCTTTGTAAATCTTGGCATTCTCATACGCATCCAATCTCAATTCATCAAGTTCATTTGGTTGAAGCTTTCTCTGTTCCCCTACTTCTTTCAAATATAAATGAATGCTCTTGATAGCCTAATGTGTCTTATTTTCCATATTCAACTGGTGGAGATGGACTGGTTCTAGACTTCTTCTGCTGCTTTTTGACACGATTGTGTCTATGGACACACCTTGGCCATGTGGAATCGTTATTCAGCATCTTTCTAGGTGTAATTTTCTCTTCACAAACCTATTCTGGGCTGTTTCTGCTGCTTTTTGACACGACTGTGTCTGCGGACACACCCTGGGCATTCAACTCTTTTACAGTTTCGGCCACTGCATCAGGTCCTTTGATGTAGGTGGTTTTGGTGTAGGTTGGGCTTTCATCAACCATCGTAACATAGGAAGTTATTTCCTGATCATCATCAACAGAGGCTTCATCCTTTGCTAAGCATTTCTCAAGTGGATCATTTGAGATATCTCTGGTAAAGTCTTTTCTAACCACCATATCAATCGTATCAATCCTACAGCAAGTATTATCAATTAGTAGAATTTCGTAGTAGAAAACAAGTCAAAATTCACCTTTTCATCCCCTATATTGAGAGAGAGCTTTCCATTCTTCACATCAATTATCGCTCCAGCGGTAGCAAGGAAAGGTCTTCCCAATATAATGGGGATTTGAGTGTCCTCCTTAATTTCAAGAATAACAAAATCAACCGGAATATAGAATTTACCAACCTGGATAGGTACATCCTCTAATATACCTACCGGACGTTTAATCGATTGATCTGCCAATTGGAGGGAGATAGTAGTGTGCTTCAAGTCTCCCATCTGTAACTTGTTGCATATAGACAATGGCATAAGACTGACACTAGCACCAAGATCACATAGAGCATGATTAATTGATATATCACCAATTGTGCAAGGAATAGAAAATGAGCCAGGGTCTTTAAGCTTAGGTGGTAACTTATTTTGAATTATATCACTACACTCCTGAGTTAAGGCTGGTCTCATACTCCTCTAATCGTCTCTTGTTTGACAGAATCTCCTTTAAGAATTTGGCATAGGAGGGCATTTGAGATATGGCTTCAACGAATAGGATGTTAATATGCAATTTTTTTAACATTTCTATGAATTTCCCAAAATGTTTTTCCAACTTAGCCTTAACTTGCCTTTGAGGAAAGGGTAGCGAAGGCTTGTAAGGTGCAGGTGCAACATATCTCTCAACTTTCTCTCCTTTCTCACCAGCATGCTCTTTTTCACTTGTCACTAACTTCTCACTCTCATCAACTACATCCCTATGATCACTCCTCATCATTGATCCCTCTAACTCTTTTCCACTCCTAAGTGTGATGGCATTGATAGATCCCTTGGGGTTGGTTTCAGATTATTCAGGAAACATCCCTGAAGATCTAGAAGAAGAGCTAAATTACTGAGCTAATTGAGTGATCTGATTCTCTAGCATTTTGTTATGGGTGGCTAAAGAGTCAACTTTAGAGGCTAGGTTCTTAATGGCATCATTCATGATCCTATTCTGATTTCTAAATTCTTCATTCTGCTTATTCTGGGATGTCACAAAATTCTCCAACAAGGTCTCCAAATTGGACTTTTGGGGACTAGGGTAAGGGAGTCTAGGGGCTTGAAAACCTGGAGGTCGAAAATCAGAGTGATGATTTGGGTTCTGAGGTGGATTTTTATAGGATAAATTAGGATGATTTCTCCACCCCGGGTTGTACGTATTGGAAAAAGAGTCCCCTTTCTGATTAAAATTATTCCTATAATTAACATGTTCAGATAATGGTGCATCAGGGGAAGGGGAGTTTCCAATCTGACATGCCATAGCAGAATGTCCAATGATACCACATATTTCACAGTTAGTAGGGTTAGATGCTACTGAATTCATGCTCATCTTATCAAATTTCTGAAATAAAGACATCTACTTTAAAAGCAATATGGTCTAATGCATCTACATCATACCTACCGTTCTTTTGGGTAAAGAGCGCTCACCTGACCATTGGAAATGGTTCTGTGCCATATCCTCTATGAGTTGTTTTGCATCTCATACACTTTTGTTCAACAACACACCACCCGCTGCAGCATCCACGGTCATCCTTGTGTTGTAGAGAAGATCGTTGTAGAAAGTGTGAATTATGAGCCAATCCTCCAACCCGTGATGTGGACACATTCTTAGAAGATCCTTGTACCTCTCTGATATGAGTTGCCGTACGAGCACCCTTTGGTCGCGGAATTATCAAAAGGTGGGTTGAGAAGAAGATAACTACAACACAAAATAATTTAGTATGACGAAGGAAAATACCTTCTTCTAGATTATGAAGAACAAAAGATTATAATCTCTCCCTCATAATCTCACTAGAATCGAGAACAACCTCTCAATCCTCTCTAAACCCTAATACAAAGATTAGAATCTCTCTTAATTGATCAAAGATCATCTAACATCCTCTCTGATTATTTTGAAAACCTAAAACAATCCCTTATATAGGTGTACAAACGTGGATGATAATTTGGTAAATAACCAGACCCAAAACTAATAGGATTTCGTGTGAACAGAAACCCAAACGAACCAGGAAACCATCGATGAGTCGACTCATGACTGAGATGAGTCGACTCGTCCGAAACTGGACAAAACTTAAAAACCAGCGATGAGTCGACTCATGACAGTCATGAGTCGACTCAACCTGATGAGTCGACTCATGACTGTTATGAGTCGACTCACGGGCTGAAAACTGGATACTTCGATTCTTCTGCTCGTCATCTCGTTTCACGCTTCCTCCTGTGTTCCCTTATACTGTTTTACACCCCTATTCTCATGTTATCATGAGAATCATCTATCCTCAAGCTCTCATGAGGATCGCTAAGTTCCAAAGAGAAGATACACCCGTATCATGGGTTCCCTCTTTAGGAACTTGAAGTCCCATTCAAGTTAGAACTTTTGCTGAGGAAACTCTCGAGCTCCTTCATCTTTTCTACACCGCCTGGCCTTGCTAGGAATCCGATCTCGACGTCCAGTCGGAAATAACTCATTCGTCCCGTGTCTCGTCGTAGTCACCGTTCGCTCTAAGTTGTAATCCTTTGTTGATGGCTTTTCTGGAAGTCTAATGCACAACGAGACAAACTTCTTTCTTGCATTCACTAGTCTCTTCGCTCGTGTCACCGTCCCTAAGCTAGCCTCCCTCGGAAGAGATGCTGAATGAAATATGAACTTTTCACCATCTTTGGTGAGGGTATACTTCTGAGCCCGCCTCTCGTAGATCGCATGTCTATCCCATAAGTACGGATTGCTCAGTATAATCTGACAAACATCTAATAGAATGACGTCGCACATGACCTCGTTAATATATGACTCGTGGAGCACAAATCTTATAGTGCATTGATCAACTACACTCAGTTTCTCCTCCTTCTGAATCCACCCCAATGGGTAGGGCTTCGGATGCTTGACCGTCTTCAGACCCAGTTTCTGAACCAATACCTCGTATATCAAATTCTTCTCGCTGCCCGAATCAATAATGGCATCTATCAAACTGGTCTTCACTTGCAACTTAAGATCAAAGAGCTGCTCCCTTGGGTCTTCGTCCTCTTTCGTGGCCTGTTTCCCCGTCATAAGGTTGAGACTGCTGTTGGACTCTGTCATCCCCGGGACTTCTTTCGGACCTTGAGCTATTATGTATGCCTTTTTCTCCTCCTTCTTCTTCAACCCTCTAGGCTTGAGATGAGGATACTTCTCCCAGCACCGATCAGCTGTGTACCCTGTCTTCTCACAGTGACTACAAATCAGCCTTGCTTTCCCTGGATCACCCTTCTTCTTCTCCTCCTTAGATTAAGAACCACTAGACTCACCTCCTGTCTATTTGGAGTCTCCCTTAGCCTCGTTGCCCTTCTTTTGCTTTCCCTCGAGGGCAATAGCCTTCACGCTCGCCTCTGCAATTGATTCCACCGTGAATAGCTTCATCTCCTTTCAGAGGTAATCGCTCAATCCCGCCATATACTTCATAAATATGGAATATTCCTCTGTCACAATGTTGAGGATCATCTCCTGCTGTTAGAACTCCGTGGTGTATTCTTGAACGGTTTGATTGACCCTTTGGCGCAAGTCGTACCACTTGTACCAACGCTCTTCAAGGAATCCTACTGGGTAGAACTGCTTCCTCAGTAACTCTTTGAACTTGTTCCATGACACCGCCTTCTTCTCCTTCTTGCAGTAGGATTTCCACCATGTCAACGCGTGCCCTGAAAGCTTCAAAGTCGCGAACACAATCTTCTCTTTTGACGAATAGCCATAAAGGGTAAAATACGTCTCCATCCGCTCGATCCAGTCATCAACCCTCTTGACGTCAACACTCCCATCATAAACAGGAATCTCCACCTTGAAGTCAATCTTCAGGTTCAGATAAGAATTCTTACCCCCTTGCTGCGGTGCAGCCTTGACGGTCTCGTCCTCCTCGTTGGAGCCTAAAAGCTCGCTCTCTCCATTGGACTCGATAGGTTTCTTCTTAGACTTAGAAGAAGATTCCCCCTTTTCGTTCCCTCCTTGGATGAGACCGACGAGTTTTGTGAGCGTTGACCCTATCGTCCCGATCTGCTTCTCCAATGCATTAATCCTCGCTGAATTATCTGCTTCAGACCTTCTCCTTCCTTATAACCTGGACTCCTTCCAATGAAATAAGGATCTCGCTAAGCTTCTTGTATTACAATCGAGTTAGAACTATACACAGGATGCCCCCTTCGTAGGATCTGATCGCTCTGATACCAACTTGATACGAGTTACCGTGCGAGCACCCTTTGGTCGCGAAATTACCAAAAGGTGGGTTGAAAAGAAGACAACTAAAATACAAGATAATTCAGTATGGCGAAGGAAAATACATTCTTCTAGATTATGAAGAACAAAAGATTACAATCTCTCCCTCACAATCTCACTAGAATCGAGAACAACCTCTCAATCCTCTCTAAACCCTAATACAAAGATTAGAATCTCTCTTAATTGATCAAAGATCATCTAACATCCTCTCTGATTATTTTGAAACCCTAAAACAATCCCTTATATAGGTGTACAAATGTGGATGGTAATTTGGTAAATAACCAGACCCAAAACCAACAGGATTTCTTGTGAACAGAAACCCAAACGAACCAGGAAACCATCGATGAGTTGACTCATGACTGAGATGAGTCGACTCGTCCGAAACTGGACAAAACTCAAAAACCAGTGATGAGTCGACTCATGACAGTCATGAGTCGACTTAACCTGATGAGTCGACTCATGACTGTTATGAGTCAACTCACGGGCTGGAAACTGGATACTTTGATTCTTCTGCTCGTCGTCTCGTTCCATGCTTCCTCCTGCGTTCCCTTATACTATTTTACACCCATATTCTCATGTTATCATGAGAATCATCTATCCTCAAGCTCCCATGAGGATCGCTAAGTTCCGAAGAGAAGATACACCCGTATCACTCTCTCATGCATCATACAATGACTCCCCTTCTTTCTGAGTGAATGTTGTTATTTGATTCCTCAATTAGGCTATTTTGCTCGGAGGGAAATATTTAGCAAGGAACTCCTCTAAGAGTTGGTCCTATGTAGTGATGGAGCCCGGTGGAAGTGATTGCAGCCAAGCCCTTGCCTTGTCTCTTAGTGAGAAGGGAAACGACCTTAGCTTGATTGCATTGTCCGACACTCCATTCATCATTAGGGTGTCACAATACTCCAGAAAGATTGAGATGTGGAGGTTTGGGTCTTCGTTTGGAGTACCCCCAAATTGGTTTTGCTGAACCATGGAGAGGAGTGAAGGCTTGAGTTCAAAATTGTTGGCAGCAACATTAGGCTTCAAGATGCTAGATTGGGAGCTATGGGTGGTTGGTGATGCAAACTCCTTCAAGGATCGGTCTTGATTGCCTTGGTTTTCTTGGTCTCCCATCTTTTTGCTTTTCAAATTGTCCTTTGTTTCTTGTACCTTCTTCCTAATATGAGGCAAGGTCCTTTCAATCTTGGGATCACACTCGATTGGTTCTCCAAGTCATAAGGATCTGGGCATACAAGGGTGCCTGCACAAGAAAACAAAGGAACAAGTCAAACGTAAAAAATAAAAATAAAATAAATGAAAGAAAATGTCTAGTCTAGTCAAACAATGAAAAAGTCAATATTAACAATGCCGAAGTGCCCGGCAACGGCGCCAAAAACTTGTTCACTCAAATCCGCAAGTGCACGAATATCGTTGTAGCAATACAAGGTCGTATCCTCAGGGACTTTGTTGTCAATTACTAATTTTTACTATTTTATAACTATCTAGACCAATTGTGATGGGTAGTTTGATTTTAATTATAGAATCAATAACGAACGCGCTAACTAGTACTCTATGATTGAACTTTGGTTTCAACTCTGGTTTGAATCAACAAATTATTCAATCGTTATCAAACCTCTCAATGCATTAGGAAAGACTAGCCTATGATAACTATTAGCCTCTTTTGACGACTAAAAGTCGTGCCTAATTCAATCTAACAACCAATTTTCATGGTGTTAAACTAAATTAAACCCATTAAGTTCACGTTAGTCCCTTATGTTTCCAAGAATAATTAACCTACTTTCGTGATCAATTAATTCCCATACAGTTACTATTTTCCAGCGTCAATCTAACCTTTTAGTTCAAATCAACATCCTAAAGGAGTCAAATCAGTGGCCAATTGAATTAACCTAGGCAATTAGATACTAGCAATTGAATAATGCAAATCAAATAATTAATAATAACAACAAGATCAGTTCATCGATTCATAACCATAGTCGAACCTAATTCAATCCTGGAAAAAATAATTACTCACACATAATTGAAATAGAAGGCATGATAACAATGTATAAGATCATAATTGTAAACTGGAAAATAAGATAAATTAGAAAAATAAACCGTAGCGTCGAAATCAAGATGTTGCTCACGATTTTTCATAACCAACACTTTGCCAAATTAAAGAAATCCTAACCTAAAACTTTTTAGAGAGATGTGGAGAAGAAGAAGAAAGAAAAATTAAAATCTCCAGTTTCTGGTCGTTTTTCATAACTCTGGGCGACCTCATTTAAGTTCTGGGAAAGATCGCATTAACAGATAACTTCAAATCTTGCTTCAAATCTCGTAATAACTAAATACTGATATCGACATGGCTGTGTACATCAATACGACCAGACCATGTTTAACTCTGTTCCGCTCTACTCACTGGTGTTTTCTTCTGCAATCAACACGCCTATGTTGTTGAACACTGGGGACCGTGTAGCCTCTTTCCATGCATTCCTTGACTCCTTGACTCTGAATCCGCGCTAAGCTCCAGTAATTCCTACACAATATATAAATAGAGCAGTAAACAAGAACTAGGGAGCTTAACGTAGCCAAAATGCAAGGAAATACATCAAATAACAACAAATCCATAGGTGAAACATAGTCAAATTATAGAGAATATTTGTGTTTATCATGTGTATGCAGTATGATTTGCAGAAGTAGCTCAGAAATGGCATTTTTTGCATTACCTTGGTATTTAGAATAGTGTCCCTATTTATACTAGTGGTACAAGGGGGTAGAACCATCATTGTGACCGAGCACAGAATGGCGGTGAAGAAGCATGGGCTGATGACTGAGTCAGCTCCTGCTTTACAGGTGTCGGTTGTCAACTAGAGGAGAGATCACCTCAGTATTAGTGATTGGAAGCATGGCGGTGCCTACGTGGTCCGATGAGTCATGAAGGCTATTGGGACTAGAGGTATGATGCGTCTGTCATGCGTTAAATATGATGTTGACACGTTGTCAGTGGGAGAGGCTCGAGGCTGAAGTCGTCTTTTAGCTTTGTCAAGAAGTAACGCCTTTCGAGTTGCCCTCGTGAGGCATCGAATAGCTAGTCGAGTGGGCTCATTGCGAGTCATCTTCGACAAAAGGGTCGACTAGTACCGCCTTTCAAGTCGACATAAAGGAGTGTCGACTTGACGAGTTGGCTAAATTAAAACGCTTGTTAGTCTTAGACCGCTAGTTTGATTGGGGCATTGCATGCAGAAGTACACATGTCCGTTGCTAGCAAATGGTTGTACTTAGGTGATTGAAAGCACCATAACAGTTGGCCCATTTCGCTTAGAGTCGGCTTTAGTCAGGTCCGAGTGAAATGAGAATCACTTTGGACAGATGTGGGTGTGCATTGAATAAGAAACTAAAAAGTCTCTTCATAGTAGACGTGGCTGACGTCACTACACATCCTTTTTGACTACCACAGCTCCGTTTTTCTTGGTAGATTAGGGGCTATTCGATGTGAGTGGGCTGCACCTCGATCTCAGAGATCCCGCTTTGGATTCTTAGAATTAACCTCGGCCATTGGCCAGAATTTGATCCGACGGTCCAGATTCTGACAGTTGTGGGTCCAACTGCCTATATATAGAAATAAGCCCATGAGGGTAGCGGTTACTATCTTTAGAAATTCCCTTTAGAGAACTCAAAGACTTTTCCCATTCATCTTTCTTCGACGGTCTTTTTTGTAATCTTCGATTGCATCTGATCTTGTTGATCGATGAGTTCTCCTGAGGAAGCCAAAACTTCTCGACCGCCTTTGACTGAATCTAACGAGAGCCTAGGACAGTCCCCTGGATGTTGAGATGGTGATCAGGCTCAAAGCGGTGCTCCGGGTGGGTCAGGCTCCTGCTCATGTCGAGAGCTAACCCCTGTAGTCCTGATGTAAGGCTCGATAGTGATCATTCTTCCTCTCTGATGTCGGAGACGCGATGAGGAAAGGGATATTCTAGCCCTAGGGGAGGCACCGTCTCCTCCTCGACCGGCTCCTTCCCCCAACGAGTCGACTTGCTGTGGCGACCGGACGACTCTCCCTCTACAACCAAAGCTCTAGCCTCGGCTCCCTCTTCTTGAGGAGCCTCTGTCACGCCCCTAGCCTATGGGCCCATTGGCGCATGCAAGCCGTGGGATCTACCAAGAGCAACTCGATGTTGGCTAAAGTCCGCTGCTAAAATGCTAGCACTAGTTGTTCTTGGACCTTGTGCTTCTCCATTTAAGTCATTAACATTTCTTCACACTAGTCCATATAGGACTAAAGTGAGAGTGTCACAATCACCCCACCTTACAAAGACAACATCCTCATCGTCACAACATGACAATTGACACTTTCCAGTATCACTGCCAGATGATGCGGACTCTTGAGGTGGCTCCCATCACATCCACGTGGTGTAGCACTTAGCCTCGTATAGCACTTAGCTCCATACTTGCGGCTATCTAACTGCTCTGGTACTATTTTTGTCACGCCCGAGCCCACAGGCCCGTTAGCCCGTGCAAGCCGTAGGACCCACGAAGAGCAACTCAATATTGGCTAAAGTCCACTACTAAAATGCTAACACTAGTTATTCTTGGATCTTAGGCTTCTCTATTTAAGTCATTAACATTTCTTCACACTAGTCCATGTGGGACTAAAGTGGGGTGTCACAGCCTTGACCAATTTTCCCGGGACCGACTCGTCCAGATGAATGACGTCGGTCTCAGCCATCTTAGCTGCCGCCTGAGGTTCCTGTTCCTCATCTTCCCTCCGGGGCCGCCTCCTCCATCTATGTATGAGGGTGGGAGTAGACTCCTCCTCGGTTGTCTCAGCCTCTATTGGAGGAATGTCCCGATAAAGACGCTTCATGGGCCTAGCAGGCGGGCCCTCCTGGGGAGCAGCCAAAGGAGCAGTCAGCACCATCGCCGCCTTCGCTGTCCCTAAGGTTAGGGCTGAAGCCTTCTCCTGGTCCTTGGCAGAAGGCGGCACTACTTGTTAGGTCTCATGTTTATGAGCCTATTGTCTAATCTAGTTTTGATGATTAACAAATAACTCATAACATCATTTGTCGAGTGTTTGTATTTACTTGTTAGGAATTCTACACAAATATCCTCTGTCGGAGGTTGGTTGGACTTGAGCCTTCACGATGATATTCAAAGGAGGTTGAAATGAAAATTAGAATGAAGCCGTCACAATTCAAGTCAAAGTTAATATTTCTTCATCCCCGCAACCAAGATGATCAAATTGAAGATTACTTGCTTGGGTATATAGTTTTGTAGTTTAGGCTTTACTTCATGTGTTTATACTTTAAAGCTAAAACTACACACATACACGTTTCGTTTTATCATTTTCAAGTATAAAACAAATAGATACATTTATATACATACACATTTATTTTGATTTATCGCCATTTTCGGATTATAGACTTAATGACACTTTTATATCTTTCCCTAAGTCTATTAATCTATTTGAGAATATCTCAAAACATGCTTAAAATTATTTCATCAAAATCAAGTTTTAACATTTTCATATTTTTGAACGGCTTGCAAAATAATTAAGATTTCATATTTTTGGAGTTGATTTGCTATTTTTAATTGATTTTAGAAAATTAGCTATGCAAAATTTCAGAATCTACAGTGTATGTTTTTAGTCGATTGAACAATGTTTTCGGTCAACCATGAACAGTGTTTTAGTTGACTGAATAGTATTTTCAGTCGACCGACCAGAGCTATTTTCCGGGGTCTGACTTTTACAAACTATCAGTCGATCGATGTGGTGAACCAATCGACCGATAACGACTAGTTTGCACAGTAACGACTAGTTTGCACAATAACGACTAGTTTTTGGGCTGTTTTGTTAGAGAGGCTATATATATACCTCAAAGCTCATTTTTTTATCAAGAAAGTTTAAGAAAGAATTTTGGCAGTTTATTTAAAGAGTTTTTTTTTTTGAGAAAAATCAAGTTTATTTTATGTGAAGAGAGTTTCACAATGAGAAAGATCCTTAATTTCGGTTTTGAGGCGATTCTACCTCAAATCTTCATATACATCTCTTTGTCTTCTTTGGCGAAGTTTTCTAAACTCATTATCTAGCTTATTTTAATTTTTGATTCTTATATATATTTGCTAGATTAATTCGAGTTTAATTTTTGTTTTACTTATTGTTTCACACACAACCTCTTGAGCTTAAGTATTTCACAGTTAGTATATTTGGGTTGTGGGTGTGATCCATTGAGTGAGCTTAAATTTTGTTCTCATTTGTATTAGAGAACAAATCTTGTATTTGCACTTACATTGAGAGAACATGTTGTAATATACAAAGACACTTAGAGAAGTGGTTGGTGAGAGACCGGGGTTGATTCTAAGAGGAGTGGGTTGGTGGTAAAGATTAGGGAGATGTGATAAATCCAAACACTTGAGGAAGGTAACACGGGTAGGCCAACACTTAGAGAAGTATATTGTGGGATTGACAACGTGTGAGTTGTAAAAGTATTCGGTGAGCTTTGAAAACTAATTGTGTAGATTTTTAAGATAGTGGAGAATCTTCTCGAGGTAAGGAGCGGAGACGTAGGTCAAGGGTTGACTGAACTCCGTGATCATATTGCTTGTTTGTGTTTAATATTGGCGCACTTATTCTTGTGTATATTTTCATATCGCCTATTGTCACATAGTTTATATTGTTTGTTATTTTGTATATTCTTGCTTACATCATTGTGCATATCATATTGTTAGGATATTTAGTTTAGAAGTTTTAAATTGGTAATAAAATTAGATTAGATTAGCAACTACCTTATTCACCCCCCCCCCCTCTAGGGTCTTTCACTACCGACACCTTAGCAGCCCACAAGACCGAGTTGTCGAGCAGATGGTCGACTCGATGAGATCCAGCATACGCTTTGATCTGGTCGAGCGCTTCCCTCTCAGCCTCGAGCAGCTCACCCACCATGAGCTCCTCCCTCCTTATTTTAGGCCAGTTCGAGCAGCCCAACTCCAGGTCATCTCCTATGACCCAGAAAAACTTTTCCTTCTAATCCTTGTGACGAGCTTGAACTTCCCCACCATTTGAAAATGATAATGGGGCTCAGTCTGATTCACCTTCACAGCCACCGGCCGGTCCAAGACCCACAAGGATAGCTTTATTCCCAGCTAGTGGCAGATCACCACGAACCCCACCAGGATGGCGATAGCTAGGAGTGTGCACGGTTTGGTCTAAACTAAAAAAACCGACCGAACCGACTGAAAATTAGCAGTTTGGTTCAGTTTTAGTTCTCAAACGGTTCGGGTCGGGTTCAAAATTTTTTAACCCGAACCGCCCGAACCGACCACCCGTAACCCATACCCATTTTTATTACCCGACCCGTTCTTCCCTAACTATAAAATCCCAAGTACAACCCTAAACCTAACTCACTCTTCTCTAACCTCAGCCTCCACTCTCCAGCTGCCGCTGCTCCGTGACTCCGTCCCAAGTCCTCCACGTTCAGTCCTCCATGCTTCGTCCCCCTAACTCCAAGTCTCGGCCACCGCTCCGACCCAAGTCCTCCGCCTCTACGTCCCCCAACTCCAAGTCTCCGATGCCCTAAACCTATCGCCGCTCCTCGCATCCTAATGCACTTGATCCCATTTCTAGGGTTTCCTTAATTTCCCCTAAATAGAATCTAACTTTTGTTTTGAATTATGCAGATCTCCAGTTGAGATGAGTTTCTGCGTTGAATCACTCCTCCCGATGCACATCGTGCCCATGGCGGCGTTGATGACGTCGATGCTCTCTGTTTCTGGTGGGGGCTATGGTTGGCTCTCCGAAGGTGATTTCATCGATCCCTAAGATTTTATTCGATTGAATTTCTCTGTTTTATCTTGAGTTTGTTTGGCTTGAGTGCTGTAATTTTATGTTGGTGTTTAAATTGCCCCGGTATCCTAATTCAAGTCGATAATACTTCCTAAGCCCTGAAATCCTAATTCAAGTCAATAATTCGTCCAAGCCAATGACTGTGTGTATGTACAATGCTGGTGTTGAATCGAGTGGTCAAGCTAACAATTCCATCTTTTTTGTTGTCTAAGTTTGAGTGGAGACTAGCTATATAGCATGTAAACTAGTATATAATAGGCTTTATTATTGCTGAATTTAGAACCGAACAAACCAAACCGAACCGCACCGAACCGACTTGCAACAGTTCGGTTCGGTTTTGAATAATGAGCGGTTCGGTTCGGTTGTTCAAATTTTGATAAAAACCGAACCGAACCGTGCTCAGCCCTAGCGATAGCGTTCGGCTTCATTTGTGCCGGTGATATGCCTAGCACCGTGAACACTTGCTGGAGGAAAGGATGCAGAGGAAACTACAGGCCAAACTCCAGATGCCTCAAGTAGACCGGATCCCGCTCCAGTCCATGATCATATATGGCCTCCGACCTCGTCGGGGCCATTAGCTCATACTCCTGAGGGATATCGAATCTTTTATGAAACACCCTCATCTGTGCCTGGGTCACTTTAGAATGGAGCCCGGCCAGGAGAGTTCGTCGATGAACAGGATCAAATGCCATCGAAGATTGTAGAAAAGATCACCAAAGATAGATGAAAGGGAAAAAGTCTTTGAGTTCTCTAAAGGGAATTTCTAAAGACAGTAACCTCCACCCTCATGGCCCTGTTTCTATATATAGGAACCTAGATCCACAATTGCCAGAATATGGACCACCAGATCAAATTCTGGCCAATGGATGATATTAATTCTTAGAAGCCGAAGTGACATCTCTAAGATCGAGGCACAACCCACTCATCTTGAATAGCCTGTAATCCACTAAGAAAAGCGGAGCTGTGGCAGTCAAAAAGGATTTGTAGTGATGTCAGCCATGTCCACCCTGAAGAGACTTTTCAATTCTCATTTAATACACCCACGTCTGTTCAAAATGATTCTCATTTCACTCGGACCTGGCTAAAGCCGACTCCAAGTGAAAGGGGCCAACTGTTATGGTATTTTCAATCACTTAAGTGCAACCCTTTCCTAGCAACGGACAGATGTACTTCTGCATGTAATGCCCTAATCAAATTACCGGTCCAAGACCAACAAGGGTTTTAACTTAGCCGACTCGTCGAGCCGACACTCCTTCATGTCGACTCAAAAGGCGGTACTAGTCAACCCTCTTGTTGAAGACGACTCGTAACGAGCCCACTCGACCAGCTATTCGACGCCTCATAAGGGCGACTCGAAAGGCGTTACTTCTCGGAGAAGCTAAAAGATGACTTTAGCCTTGAGCCTCTCCTACTAATAACGTGTCAACATCACATTTAACGTATGGCAGGCACATCATGTCTCTAGCCCCGATAGCCTTCATGACTCATTAGACCATGTAGGCACCGCCATGCTTCTAATCACTAATGCTGAGGTGATCTCTTCTCCAGTCGTCAGCCGACACTTGTAAAGTAGGAGCTAACTCAACCGCCAGCCCATGCTTCTTCACCCTTATTATGTGCTCAGTCACAATGACGGTTCTACCCCTTGTACCACTAGTATAAATAGGGACACTATTCTAAATACCAAGGTAACGTAAAAAAACACTATTTCTGAGCTACTTCTACAAATCATATTTCACACACACAAGAACTCAAATAGTTCTTCACTTTTCCCACTCAAGCTCACCTGCTGACTTGATCGCTAGAGGAACCACGGGGGAACCAGTCCCCCTCCTCGCACGAGTTTCTATATGTGCATCCTTTTCAGCCACTCAACTCTGAACTAAATATTCAGGGAAGAAAGCGGCCCCTCATCAACTTTACCCTCATCCAACCATGAATATAGTTGACTGTGTGATCACTTAACATCAAAACCTTGCTATTCTGTGTTACCCTCTTATCATCGGTCGCCACTGTTTTAAACCTATACCCATTAATGACGTGTTCACTATATCGTCTCACTTCATAGTAAGAATGTTGTGCATGAACTAAAATTTCTTAAAAATAATGATCTTCAATGAGAAGGTATCAACCTAAACCCAACATCTCGAAAATAATGATCTTCAAGTTTGCTTAAAATTTTAAAAATAAAAAATACAATACTAATGCTACGCTACTTACATCAGTTCTGAACCAATCGTGAAAATCTTTGAGATGTTTTCTTTTAATAGCATGTGCTACATTCCTGCCTGATATTTTGTTCTTAAGCTTCTCCAGATGTCACCTATTTATACAACAACGATATTGTATTGATATAATAAAAGTAAATGATTATGTCCTAAGGGAGATTTATCAAGAAGTATGTGGAAACCTTCAAGAGCCAAAACTCTAGCCCAGAAGGCTATCAAATAGGGCTATAACTGGCCGACCATTCTAGCTGAGTCCAAGAGGCTCATCTCTGATGCAAGACTTGCCAACTCTTCTCAAGCATACCCCGGGCTCCAGCAACTAAACTCACCACTCCTATCAATTTGATCCCCTTTTCTCAGTGTGGATTTTATTAGCTAGAGTCGCTCCCAATGGCAGCAGGGTAGCAAAAGTTCTTGATCGTTTTCATAGACTACTCCATAAAGTGGATAAAGGTCGAGCCTTTGGCCAAGATCGGTGAGAACATATTTGGGGTGCCTACATCTTTTGTCACTATAAAGGCACTCAGTTTGACAGTAACGATTTCTGTAGCTTTTGTGAAGAATGGAAGATCCAGCTTAAGATCACCTCAGTAGTGCATCCTAAGTGCAATGGCCTCGACGAGGTTGTGAACAAATGCTTGCTTCAGGCCTTGAAGAATAAGGTGGATGATGCAGTCAAGAACTGGGTTAAATATTATCCTAGGATTTTGTGGTCATAAAGAATGACCCACAAAAATTCCACAGGGAAAACCCCGTTCAAGCTAGCATATGAGGAAGAGGGACTCGTCACCGTGCAGGTCGGCATGCCAACTATCTAACTACAACATTTTGACAAAGAATCCAATATTACCAGACTTCGAGTTAAACTACACCTTATTGATGAAACCCGAGCGAAGGCACCCTGATCGCAAGTCAACAATTAGCAACGCATTGCCTGACACTATAATAGTAGAGTCCAACTTCAAAGATTCAAAGCTGGTGACCTTGTTGTACATAAGGCCATCTTTGATAGAGATGCTAGGCGCCACAAACTGGCCGCCAACTGGAAATGGCCAAACATGGTAACAAAAGAAGTTCACCCTAGCCCTTACTGACTACAAAGTCACGACAGAAGAATCTTGCAACACTATTGGAATATTGATCATCTTAAAAAAATACGTCCAATGAATGTGACTATAAGAATTATGTTTACAAACTAATATTTGAATATCTCATTCTTCTACATTTTTGTAGTACTCTAAGCCCTTGGTTCATATTCATGAATAAACCCAAGGCATGTACCAAAAACTTTAGTGTCCACTCGAAATAAAACCAAGGCGTGAAGACCCAAGGCCTGAAATCATGTTTATATTATTTGATCATAATAATTTATAGATATTCACACACAATAATGCAATTGCACAAATCAGATCGACAAAAAGGAATTTCTTTCATTCATATATCAAAAGTATTTATAGTACATCAAAAGTATTTACAATACTTCAAACAAAAGATACATCAAAGCTCCTCCTAAGGAACAGAACCAAGAGCCAGAGCCAAACTCGAAGGCAGAGACTAAGCAGAACCCATGGTGGAAGGAGGACCCAAAGCTGTAGGAGCAAAATTTAGAGGAGAAGTCGACAGAGGAGCCACTTGGGGACCAGACGAAATAGCTTGGTCATCACCATCACCCGGTTGACTAACCCAGCTATGGTCACTAGAACCTCCACCCATTTCTCAAATAGACTCCTCATCGTCCTCATTCCCATTCTCATACTATAACGTGAGTTCGCCTCCTCTCCACTCAATTTCCTTAAGATCATCAAGGCAGTTGTTCATGCAAGGAGGGTATTTAAACCACTTAGGATGGGACTGTAGGCCTTTTTATTTTGATGATATTTTAACAAATAATTTACTACTAATGTTGTTTGTCTAGTGTTTGTATTTTTGTATTTATTCTAGACAAACAATCAGTCAAAGGTTGGTTGGATTGAGCCTACACGATCATATACTTGGAGGATGGAAGGAATACCGGAGTGAAGCTATGCATAATTTAAGTCAAATATTCAAGTTCAAGCTTCATCCATGTTTACCAAGACGAGCTTTATTGAAGATCAATCTTAGGTATAATGTTTATACTCTGTGTGTTAATGTTTAACGCTCAAATATTATATACATACACGTTTTTGGTTTATCGCTTTCAAGTTAAATCATTTTTTATTTGCAAAATAATGTTTTTACAGATTAAAGACTTGTTTACACTATTTTATATCTTTTCTCAAGTCTATTAATCTATTGGAAAGTATTTCAAAACTTGTTTTGAATAAATTTCATCAAAATCAAGTTTTGACGATTTCGTATTCTTGAATAGTTTACAAAATAAATTATATTTTATAAATGAGAAATGTAATTTAAAAAATTGTAACATGTTATATTATATGTTTATAATCATTTTCTAAAATTTTATCATTTTTTGAGTTGATTTACTATACTGAATTGATTTTACAAAATCAAGTATTTTAGCAATTTTTAGAATCTAGAATATCTGTTTTAAAATATTTATTTCTCACAAATGGGAAGTTATATTTCAGAAATTCTTTCTCTAATATGTTCATCTACATGTCTAAAACCTTCCCAAAAAAGTTCATGATTTTAAGAATTGATTTACTATTTTTAATTAATTTTACAAAGCCAGATATACAAATTTTTAAAATGCTGGATTTTGGGGTATTTTGGTCTTTTCAGCCTATAACGGCTAGTAACGGCTAGTTTTGAGTATTTTTGTTTTTTGAGGACTTTTTGGCATTTTTTTGGGGTTCTTCTTGGCTTTGAGGATTCCTATATATACCCCACCATACCTCATTCCTCTCAACCATCCAAGAGAGTTTCTAAACAAGTTTAAGAAAGTTTCTAAAAGAGTTTAAGGGTTTCAAAGTTTGTTTACAAGTTTGTTTGTGAAGAAATTTTTACAAGAGCTTGAGGAGATCATCATTTATGTTTGGGCATTCAATTCATCTCTCTCTCTCTTGTCATCTTTAGAGAAGTATTTCTAAACTCAATCTAGCTTTACATTTATATATAATTGTTTGTTTATCATCTTCATTAAGCTAGTGTTTACATTGAGTTTATATTTGGTTTTCTCTTTGTTCACACACAACCATTGAGCTTATTGTATTTGCACACATAGTATAATTTGGGGTTGTGGGTTTGTGACTTAGAGTGTGAGCTTTCATTGTGTTCTTATCTATAGTAGAGAACTAACATTTGCTGTATTGAGCCTAATTATGGGATACACTTTGTAATACACTTGTACACCGAGAGGAGTGTGTGGTGAGGGACGGGGTCATCCCAAGAGGAGTGGCGTCGGTAGTAAATCTTAGGGAGAGGTTGTAAATCCTAGCACTTGAGGGAGACACGGGCTAGAGACCAACACTTAGAGGGTATAGAGTAGGACTGTAATAGTGTTGATTGTAAAGTTTTCGGTGAGCTAGAAAACTGAGTGTGGGGTGTAAATATTTTCGGGTGAGCGTTGAAAACCCGGTGTGATAGTGGATTTCTCCTCGGGAGTGGGGAGTGGAGACGTAGGACGTATATAGTTATTGCATATCTTATTTGCTAGGATAAATTGTTAATAAGTTTTTAATTGGCATTCAATCGGATTAGATCAGCATAAACCCTATTCACCTCCCTCTAGGATTCTTTTCTAGTGGCATTTAGGTCTAACATGGACTTGATTTCGAGCAATTGCTACCTCATTAAGTAGTTGAACCCGACCTTACAAGCCAAGGCCACCTCCACCATCCCGGGGGTATCATTATGATAATTCTTGATAATCTTGAACAGGTAAGCCTCAGACTCCAAGTGGTTTAAGTAACCCTATAGTGCCAAAGATCTTAGAGAGGAATGACCCGTGCTATTGCTCGGCCTCCAGAGCAGCCTAGGTGGCCTCCTACCTCAGGCTTTCTTGCTCGGTCTCCTCCTCATTTAGTCGAATGTTCATCTCCTCTGCGTCTAGCCAAGCTAATCGAGTCCGCTCATATGCATCATTGCTCTCCCGGGTCTCAGCCTCGACAAGCATGTTCAACAATTGGCTACAGTGAGCATACCTTTGATCTTCTTGTCCTACATTTCCACCTCTCGTTCTAGTCAACTTGACCCCTTTTCAGCACTACTAGATCGCTCTCCTTCGTCACCACCCTTAAGTTGGTTGCTTCTTGGGCAGTCTTCTGGGCCTCCTTCTCTTCTCAAAGCTTGAAATAATGCTCCCATGCATGCACGAACTAAAGGTAAAGTTCATGCTCCAAAGAGCCCCTGATGAGCAAGTAGCATTTAAGGGTTTGATACAAGCCAAAATCTAGCATCTCAGCGAGGATTTTGTCATCATGAGGCAGCAGAAATGTCTCCAATCTCCTAGCCTAGGTAATCCTGGACTCCTAAACTGACTCCCTTTTATCAAGCTGATGCCTACGATGAACCACTTCTTCTCCAATGGCTCATTATAGTTCGAGTGTAAGGGGCGAATATTGTATCACAGAAATTGCTAAGTATAAACTACTCTTGAGAGGACAACACGTGTCTCGACTAGGCAACTTTGAGACTTGAGATGAAAGGCTTCCTCACTTGGGCTTTCTCTAGAAAGCCTAAGATTAAAGGCTTCCTCACACTGACTCTCTCAAAAGTCTAAGACGAAAGACATCCTCATTCAGACTCTCTTGAAGAACTGAGATGAAAGGCATCTCTACTCAGACCTAGCAAGGCACCTTGAACTACGGGGGAACTTGTCTACTTCGTCTTCCCCAACAACTTTAGCTAGTCACCGTCGCATTAAATGCATGGCCAGAGCCATCATTACTCCCCTGCCGAAGTCATAATGACTTCTCGGACTGTGCTAGCACCTTAGTCATTCTGTCACTATCACATTAAATGCAAGGATGACTCAGACCACTGTAGGTGTCAAAAATTACCTATAGGTCCTCACATGCAGCTCGAGGCAAAGAGAAGACGATTAACGTCGCCATCCGAGTCACAGAAGCTCATTTGATGATGACCAGCGCATGAAGTGAGTTGACGAACCATGTGAAGCAACAGAATTTCAGAATAACGAAAACACGAATGGATCGGGAGCTACACATCGCTTACGAAAGATGAAGCGCCCCTCGTATCCCGTTTACTCCACATATGATTCAATCATAGAAGCTCGTAGATTTCCTCGTCGACTTTCTGACGCATTTTGAATCGCATGATTCCGAGTTCGGATGACGAAGATACGATGAAAATGGATAGAATGCATGGAACAGTGCTCCAGGCCTCAACGAGATACCCATAGGTGTCTCGGCCAAAGCTTGACCGAGACACCAAGAGGTGTCTTGGCCAAAGCTTGGCCGAGACACCCATAGGTATCTTGGATTTTATAGAGCTATTTTGACTATAATTTTCTTTGAATATGAAGAAGCTAAAAAAATGAAAGTTGTAGATTACCTTGTTAGCTTTCTAATGCATCTTGGATCAACTCATTCTGAGATCATATGTGAGAGATAAAGCCAAAATACCAACTGCCTCAGAATTCCAAGACAGTGTTGGTGTCTCAAAGAAGAATAGAGATTTTGGCCATGATTCGATTTGAATATGAAAACTCTCAAAAGACAAAAGTTGTAAATATCTTTGTCATATTTCCAACGTATCTTAAATCATATTATTTGGAGGTCATATGAGAAAGTTAGAGCTAAAATACCCAATACACTCACTGGTATCTTGGCCAGGCCGAGACACCTAGAGGTGTCTTGGCCAAACCGAGACACCCACTAGTGTCTCGGCTAGGCCGAGACACCCACGAATGTGGTTAAGTAGTTAAAACTAAAGATAAGAGTGAATTGATCATTCTTATTTGAAAACAGAGGCCCCAAAGCTTATAAATACAGCCCCAGGGCGTTTATTTTTTCAGATCTGGAATTCTCGAGCGTTGGCGATGCCCTGCCGAACTAAGGACTAAAGAGCCACGAATTTTATAGAGGAGGAGGAGATATCAGTGAATTCTTCAGTATAAAGAAGAGGAGTTCATCAGATCTGCAGCCTGATTCCTTCCCTTGAGATTGATCCGTTGCGGTGATCTCGAGAAGAGTGATTATCTCGCCGTTGCTGAGATAATTGCTTCGGTTTCATGATTCCTTCACGAATTAACGAAGCTCCAGATCTGATCTGATCATTTTATGGTCCACGGATATCAACGTCCCCGTCACAAGCAAGATCACATGCAAGCAGCGGGCGATAAACACTCGTTGCGTTGTTTGACGAGAGTTGTACTTTTTTTGTTTTCATTGTGTAAAGGTCTTATAAAAAGACTAACTTTTGTTTTCATTGTAACGTTTGAAGTTATAATGAACACAGTAATGAATAAATCAACTTTCTTTCCAAACAAACTGGCGACCACAGTGGGAGCCAACAGTCTTATCAATGAGGCTGTCGTGCCGTAGCCGACGATCAAGATCCTCGTGGCTGAAGAGGTCGAATACGAGTTCAACCAACAGAAGTTCGAGGAGTACGTCTCCTCCTCCAGATCCATCTCTCCTCGCAAGTGTAGGTAGGTTACCTCCGTCCGAAAGATCTGTTGGTCTTCATATCTGAAGACTTAAGAAGGCGAATTTCCCGCTATCGTTACTGCAGCCGCACCTCACAACGATTCGCCGGCGTCCAATGAGACCAGATCTGCAGATCTGAACTCCTCTGCGATTAAGGAGTTAACTGCTGAAGGCGTGCCAAATTTATCAAAGAGGGCTCGTCAGAGGCGTCGCCAACATCTCGCCCGCCAATTGGCTAAAGCTTTAGATCAAGTGCACGGACTTCGTTACCAAGCGGATCTGGAGTTCAAAACACGACAAGTGGCTAAGCCATCTCTATAGCAAGCTTCGTGAACCTCCTCCCAACCACGTATTAAAAAATGGGTTCGTGTCAAACGGAACCATTCCACTCTTAAGGAGCGCATTCAGAAGCATCGCGCACTTCTTGCGCATGCCCAGATCCTTGTGTGAAAAGCACAAGAAATGCAAAAGGAAGATGCGGTTAAGAGATCACCGAGATCCAAATAAATTTGGATGCCAAAGGCCAAATCAACGCCTAAGGTAAAAGCAAGCAACGTTTCTCCCCAGCCTTCGTCAACTTCGGATCCCGCTCCTTCTGCCACCACACCTACGGTGAAACCCTACGGCAACGTGGACCTCTTCAAATTTAGAATTTCGTTGAAGGGTCGTCTGGGTCCTTTACACGAAGATCAAGGCAAAGTGCCTGTTAAGGAGTGCTTGGGACCATTGAAGGAACTCCGAGCAACCATCCAGACTGGGGGTCGTACGCGACATCCTAACAAGTTGATTCCCGTAACTACCCGCGTGGAGATGTTTGCACAAAACCAAGAGCCCGTTAAAATTTCATCCTCACACGGGTGTGATTCTAAATATGTGACTCATGCTAAAACCAATAAAGTGCTACCTATTCAGAAGAATATGCGCCGAACAGACGATAGCGTTCCATCTGAGGAATCAAACCAACAGCCTATAGGTTGTTCTGACCGCAACGTCGATGAGTTGCACTATTGGGCTGGGGGTACGAACAAACCTCGAAAGAAAGATTCCCGGGAGATGGACTTTCATTGTCCGTGTACCAAGATAATCAGGGCAGTATTATCAGTGTGTAGCTGCCCCAAGATCGCTTCACAGAGGGTCTCAGTATTTGAAAGGATCTCTACCAGAACGTCCAAGTCCGAGCCAATGTGTTTCTATAGAAAAAGATCAGCTGTGCAAGATGACGAACTCCCAGAGGTAACCATCAACATGGTCGACAAGGGAAACTCTATGATTGCTACAAATGGCTCGAATCCCGACTTTTCTCCAAGAAGAGAAGTTAGTTTGGGAATAGCCCAACAAATATCTCGGCTCCAGCTAGAAGCCGTCGGACATAACGATTACCCGAGAATCCATGAAGGAATCCATTCCGATGAAGAACTCTCGGATTCTTATTCCGCACTCGCCTCCGACGATACAATGTCTACCATGGGACAAGCTCGGGAAGTGTTCATGATCAACACCGAGCAAATGGCCAAAATTATTGAGGATGCTTTGGCTAAGCAAAAAAGAGAACTTCAAGTTTGAATTGGAAATGGCCATGATGCGGATGAAGGAAGAGCATGACCAACAGATCCGAGCTCTGTCCAATCAACTTGGTGAATCTAACTGTTGTAATATTGTTAACCAAGCAGGTAGCGATTCGGATGCGGATGAACGTCTCAATGTTGATAACCCTCCCATTGATCAGAACGCTAGGGGTGGCCCTGCTGAAGACAACAACACTGGGGGTGGTCCCACCGAAGATAATAATGCCGGGGGTGGCTGCATTGTTCCTCTCATAAATTGTCCAAAACATGATACAGACGAGGACGAAAAGATGAAAGACCTCGAGAGCAAAATTAATGTTCTAATGTCTGCTCGAGAGGTGAAGAAGACCGACATTCCATGTCCCTATCCAAGAGAGTAGGAATCGATCCTGTATCCGACAAAGTTCAACCTGATCAACTTCACGATGTTCGACGGGAAGGGTTCCCCTACTCAGCACTTGATTTATTTCAAGCCCTACTTGGGCATGATCTCTGACAATGAAGCATTGATGGTCCGATCATTCGTTGGCACCCTTCACGGGCCCACCTTTGATTGGTACCGCCATCTCAAGCCTGCAAGCATCAACAGCTGGGACGACCTAGAGAACCTATTCGTCGCTTACTTCTTTGATGATGACGTCAATGTGTCAATCAGGATACTCTTCAATAAGAAACATGAAGATGACAAAACGGTCGACGAATTCGTCAAGCGCTTCCGGAATAAGGCGATGAATAGCTGAGATCCAATTACAGAGGACTTCATCCTCTAAACCTGCCATAATAACCTCTCTTTGGACGTGTTGGAAGTTATGGGAGTAGCACCGTCTAACACCTGAAAAGAGTTAAAGATGCACGGAGAGCAGGCCGAACGCTTCCTCAGAAGGAAGAAAGCCGAGAGAAGCCAACCGATGGCTAACCTTCCGAACTCAAGCTTCGTCTCCCGTGACAAGGGGAAGACACCTACAGTAGCTATTGATGTTAATCATACGTCGCAGCAGCAATCCCGGAGACAGCCAACGAATTCGGGTTCGAGGCTCCAAAAAGAGTACTCCTTCAAGGACGAAGACGTTCCAACCATTTTTGAATCCCTCCTTGAGAACAACAAGATCAAGCTACCACCTATCGCAAATCAGGAGGAAGCTGACAACACTTCAGATCCAAAGCACTGTGCATACCACAGGAGGATCCTTCATCCTACCCAGGCTTGATTTGCTCTCAAAAATAGCATCCAAACCTTGGTTAAAGCTGGCATTATAATACTAAATTAAACCGTATCATTACTCCATCAGGGCACACGAGTATAAACTATTTCCCTGCACACTCTGAAGAGTACACGAGTATAAACTGCTTCTCCATATCCTCCAATAGGTGCATGAGATTAAACTACTCCCTGCATACTCCAACAGGTATACGAGTCTAAACTGTTTCCTAATTTTAATGAGAAGTATACACGACCAAAGTCCCCTCTTGATTCCTTCCATGAATGAGAGGTCCACTTTCAAATTGAGTGATCAAACCTATAAAAGTTAGGATTCTCTCAAACCCCCACTCGGTCAAACCTGTAAACAGTTAGGGCTAAAATCAGAATTTCCTTTCGATAAACGAAAGGCTTTCACTCTTTCCCCTTCGGTCAAACCTATAAAAATTAGGACTGAAGTCGGAATTCCATTTTCAGATCAGGTAGCCAATCCTATAAAAGTTAAGGTTATCTGAATCCATTTGATTCTCGGAGTGGAGATCCCACTCTTAGTTTTACCTTCCTGGATTCTTAAAGTGGAGATCCCACTTTAAGTTTTCTTTGGTAACTGGAAATAGAATATAAAATTCTTCCTCTTTAGCTTTGGGAGATAGAATATAAAATTCTTCCTCTCCCGCATCGATTTCATCTTTGTCCCAAGAGAAGACACAATATTTCAACACCATCTTTTAACTTCAAATCCGTGCACTTCACGCGCGAGGAGTTTTATCCCGAAGCCTAAATAGGGATAAGTTGGCACCTAACACGTGTTGTCAGTTAGTTCTTGATCGTAAAAAGAACAAAAGCCCACATATTCAATAATATGGCAGGTTGTTATTAATAACACCGTAATCCATGCCTTACACGTGCGGGGAATTTTATCCCGAATCCTAAGTAGGGATAAACCAACACCTAACACGCGTTGCTGGTTTAGTCTTTCACCGATTGAAGAAGACACCGGAATCCAAATCTGGGGAATTTTATCCCGAAGCCTAAGTAGGGATAAGTCAGCGCCTAACACGCATTGTCGGTTAGTCCTTGATCGTAAAAAGAACAAAAGTCCACATATTCGACATTGTGACATGTTGTTATTAATAACACCATAATCTGTGCCTTACACGCACGGGGAATTTTATCCCGAAGCCTAAATAGGGATAAGTTAACGCCTAACACGCGTTGCCGGCTTAGTCTTTCACCGATTGAAGAAGACACCAGAATCCAAATCTGGGGACTTTTATCCCAAATCCTAAGAAGGGATAAGTCAGCGCCTAACACGCATTGTCGGGTAGTCTATTCCCGTGAGAAAGACGAAGTCTACGTATTTAACATCATAGTACTAAGAGAGTTAACTTTCTTAGCACAACGTCACATGCGGAACGGACTTAAACAATCCGCTTTCTAGCTCGATTCAAACGATAGTCGGTAAAGACACGTTAAATCCGTTGATGGCTGAGAATTTACCAAAAATCCTAAGTCTACGTCTAACACACGTTGCTGGGTAGTCTATTCCCATAAGAAAGATGAAGTCTACGTATTCAACATCATAGCACTAAGAGAGTTAACTTTTTTAGCACAACGTTACATGCAGAATGGATTTAAACAATCTGCATGCTAGTCCGACTCAAACGGTAGTCGGTAAACGCTCATCAAATCCGTTGATGGCTGAGGGTTTGCCAAAAATCCGATAAAGGTAAGAGTTATTGACACACCAGCTTCATTAGTCCCGTGACTTGAGCATCCAACAAACTTCAGGATAAGATCCATACCTATAAATGAAATAACTTTAATAGTTGGTCCTGTAGCCCGATATTTAGGACCGCCACGCTCTAATACCTTAAGAGCTTAAACTGTGTAAACTCTAGCAAACGTATGAGTATAAACTGTGTTAATACCGATCAACGCGTTACGATGAAAAGTCAACGCTAGACGATCTGAAACCCTAAGGTTAACGCCGGTCAACGCCGGTCAACGCGTAACCCTAGGTCAACGCCAGTCAACGCGTTGCGATGAAAAGTCAAAGCCGGGCTATCCGAAACCCTAAGGTCAATGCCGATCAACGCGTAACCTAGGTCAATGCCAGTCAACGCGTTATGATAAAAAATCAACGTCGGGCGATCCAAAACCCTAAGGTCAATGCTGGTCAATGCGTAACCCTAGGTCAACGTCAGTCAACGCGTTGCGATGAAAAGTCAACGTCGGACGATCCGAAACAACACCGTTCAACACGTAGTCCTAAGCCAATATATTGTGGCAGAGGTAGTCAGTTCAAAGTCAACTCGACAGCACGAGCCAAAATCAACTCACCGGTTTTTGATTCGAAACTTCGACGACGGTCAGACGATAAACGCAGCGTCGGGAGAACTTTAGCTATTCATCAAAATAGATTGAAAATCAAAGGAGTCAAGAATCAAAGCTAATTACAGGTCCTTTTACACTGACTGAAGGTTGGACCGATCTCATCCAAAGTATTTCAGCCTCCTCTATAAAAGAAACGAGGCTACAACACTTTGGATGTGGTATCTGTAGGTGTTAAAAATTACCTATAGATCCTCATACGCGGCTCGAGACAAAGAGAAGACGATGAACATCGCCATCCGAGTCACAAAAGCTCATTTAACGATGACAAGCGCATGAAGTGAGTTAACGAACCATGCAAAGCAACGAAACTTCGGAATAATGAAAACACAAATGGATCGGGAGCTACGCGTCGCTTACGAAAGATGTAGTGCCTCTCGTGTCCCATTTACTCCACATATGATTCAATCATGGAAGCTCGTAGATCTCCTCGTCGACTTTCCGCCACATTTTGAATTGCATGATTCCGAGTTCGGATGACAAAGATACAACAAAAATGGACAAAATGCACGGAACAGTGCGCCAGGACTCAGCAAGACACCCATAGGTGTCTCGGCCAAAGTTTTGCCGAGACACCCATAGGTGTCTTGGACTTTATAGAGCTATTTTAACTATGATTCTCTTTGAATATGAAGAATCTCAAAAGATGAAAGTTGTAGAGCTCCTTATTAACTTGCTAACGCATCTTAGATCAAATCATTTCGAGATCGTATGCGAGAGATAAAGCCAAAATACCAACTGCCTCAGAATTTCAAGACAGTGTTAGTGTCTTGGAGAAGAATAGAGATTTTGGCCATGATTCATTTCTAATATGAAAAAGTTCAAAAAATAAAAGTTGTAGATATCTTCGTCATCTTTCTAACGCATCTTGAATCATATTATTTAGAGGTCATATGAGAAAGTTAGAGCCAAAAGATCTGAGACACTCACTGGTATCTCGGCGAGGCCGAGACACTAAGAGGTGTCTCGGCCAAACCGAGACACCCACTAGTGTCTCGGCTAGGCCGAGACACCCACGAGTGTCTCGACCAGGCCGAGACACCTCCGCAGCCCCAAAAATTGATTTTTAGTAGTTTTAAGTTGTTTTTCGACGTTAACCACATGGATTTATTCCAACTGATCCGAATCTATCCAAGAACGTGATTAAGTGATTACAACTGAAGATAAGAGTGAATCAATCATTTTTATCCGAAAATAGAGGTCCCAAAGCTTATAAATACAGCCCCATGACCTTTATTTTTTCAGATCTGGAATTCTCGAGCGTTGGCGAAGCCCTATCGAACTGAGGACTGAAGAGCCATGAATTTTAGAGAGGAGGAGATATCAGCGAATTTTTCAGCATAAAGAAGAGGAGTTCATCAGATCTGCAGCCCGATTCCCTTGAGATTGCTCCGTTGTGGTGATCTCGAGAAGAGTGATTATCTCGCTGTTGTCGAGATAATTGCTTCGGTTTCTTAATTTCTTCACGAATCAATGAAGCTCTGGATCTGATCTTATCATTTGGTAGTCCACGAAAATCAATGTCTCTGTCACAGGCAAAGATCCCACGCAAGCAGCGGGCGATAAACACCCGTTGTACTGTTTGACGAGAGTTATACTTTTTTTGTTTTCATTGTGTAAAGGTCTTATAAAAAGGCTAACTTTTGTTTTCATTGTAACGTTTGAAGTTGTAATGAACACAGCCATGAACAAATTAACTTTTTCCCCAAACAACCACCAACTGCCGGTGTGTGTAAAGTGGTGGTTGACTAAGCCGACTACATAGACCCTGCTTATGCATATTGTCTTCTACATGAAGGTACACTGTTCTCTATGACAAAAAACCTAAAAACATCTTCTTTCGCATATTTCTCTCCCTTAAGATCATCACTAACTTAATCATTAAAGAAACCACTGGAGAACCCAACTCCGACTCTCTAACATTCTCATTTGTGTAGGAATCTTCTTTCCCTCAGAGCGATCAACCATCAAAGAGGATCAAGGGACCTCAAGCTATCCCAAATCCACCATGTCCAACATAATTAAGTTTCTGACATAAAGAGAGACAATAAGAAACTAAATGAAAACTAAAAACTTTCTCTTGTCGACCCTAATAAAATTCACCCATCAGTTGAACAACTACTAATGAAATAATAAATTCAAGCAAGAGTTCTCTTTCTCACATTTGTTTGATTGTTAACCCTAGTTAAAAAAAAATTACATCCTTTTGTAGTTGCTTTTAATATTTAGGGCTGCATTGTATATAGTTAGTAGGAATTTACTAAAGTGATTTGAGCATTCACTTAAAAATACTCTTAAGGGAAATACCCCTTGATCAATATAAGGTGAGGATTTTTATCATCATTTTCTTAGCCTATAAATCACTGATTCCTCACTGTACAAACTCAAGCCTTTTAAAACTTACTAGACGTTGGTCCGTAAGGACTCGAGCTCATTAATGAACAAGAAATCCTTAAGTGAACCGATTTAAAGTTACTTGAATCTGTTTGTGTCTAAGGCAACGTACAAGGATTGTGTAAAGTGCTTCGTACGAAAAGAGATGCTTAATTGATCCTTGGCCTCCCTCTAGTACTATACTTACTTAGCTAACTGACCAAGTAAATTTTAAATTTTTTTTCACTCAAGGAGTTTTTGGCTAGGAGTTGGTACAGTTGAGTTTAGGCTTAACTCTAGAATTAAAGGTCCTTATTTCGAAGTGGTTGCTCTTGATTTGTTTAGTTAAGTTTTTCTTTTATCTTTCATCTTTTTTATCTTTTAGGTCTTTTAGTTTTTTTCTCCAAAAAAATTAACTAATCTACATTTTTAGATTTTTTCCCTAATTTTCTTGTTTGTTTAAAAAATTTAAAAAGTATTTGTTTTGGTGTATACAAGTTTGGATTAGTGATAACACCAATCAATTAATCTATGTTGAACTAATTTTTGAAACTAAAGAAATGACAAAATCCTAATCTACTCGTTCTTCAGGACATATGTTATCCCACTGGGAACACAATCCCGACTTGTATCAGGCTTTCTGATATCAATGGAGATAATTTTGAGCTTAAACTGTACTTCATAAACATGCACCTGAAATTCTTAGGAAATGACTCCAAAACGCTTACATTTTTATATTCAATTTTGAGAAAGTTTTTCTTATGATTAAGATTAGATAATTATCTAAGGATGCGATTAAGTTTAGATTTATCATGTTTGCTCTTAAGGACAAAGCTAAGAAATGACTATATAGCTTATCCATATATCTATCTCAACCTGGGATGAATCTGTTGCCATTTATCTGAAGAAATTTTTTTCAATCCATAAAACAGTTAAGCTTAGAAACAATATTCTGAATTCTAGCAAGATTCAAAGTATTTCAGACTCCATACAGCCCAATTCAAGTCTAAAAACTTTCAAGAGGGTTTTGTAGGCATTAAAAAATACCAAATTTTAAAATATGATGAGGGTCGTCATAGGAACGAAGCTCGTCTTGGTCAAAGATGAGACCCGCCGCCCAATGAAACTAGGTTTGAAGTTCGTCATTGGATACAAAGTTTGAAGTTCGTCATTGGATACGAGGTTCGGGGTTCGTCGTTGTATACGAGGTTTAGGGTTTGTCATTGGAAACAAAGTTCGGAGTTCATTGTTGGATACGAGGTTCGGAGCTTATCACCAGATTTAAAGCTTAAACGAGGCTCGTTAAAAGGAAAGTCACAAGACTTACTATAAAGTTAAACTCAGCTATCATAGACGAAGTTCGTTGGTGAAAACGAAGCTCGTCAGATGATGTCAGTGAAGACAGTTCGCTATACTGTAAAGTTGGCCTTAGAAGACGAACTTCGCTGCATATTGTGGCTCGTTCAATCTGATGAACCTCGCCATGCAGCGAGGCTCGTAGTCCTCAAGAGTCAGCAACATGCGCTAAGCTTCAGGAGCACGTTTCGACAAACTAACCGACGTGGGTTGAATTGAAGGAGGCAAATGCGCCCTCTATTCATAATTTTAGCACGTTGGTTATGTGTTGAAACCCTATAAATAGGCATGAGCGGCTATGAAAGAAGGGATTCAGGGAGAGACTTTTGGAATTTGGAGCCTTGATCTTTCGTTGTTGTGCAAAAGGAGATCATCGACGAACCGTTAGAAGCTTGTGTGATCTTATTCTAATCATCAACGGGAAGCAATCTCGGCTTGAGCATCGACAGAAGCATCCTTTCGCCACCAAGAACCCACTTTTAAACAAAAGAGAAGTTATATCAATCTTCTCTTCCTCTGTAATCGAGAGAGAGTGTGTGAGTGATTGTAAGGGATTCGTACTAAGTGATCGAATCCATTTCTTAAAACAAGAAATCAATCAAACTTCAATTTGTTGACCCTACAAACCATACTTGGTTTTATGGTGGTTAGCCTAATTGGAGATGATTAATCCAAATCGTATCATAACCTCAACATACCATGCTAGGAGATATCAATTGGGTAACAATCTCTCTGATTGCTTTCATAACTTACATGATTGTACCATCCTGGGCCAATGAGGTTATGACACATGGACTTACTTGCATGCTATCAGGATGGTGACACGTGTAGCACCTGACCTGCACAGGCAGTCAGTATAAATACGCCACTGTAAACTCAGGTAAAGGGATCCTTCATCTTGACCTTGGATCGGAACTGCCGATGTTGATCTATGAAATTCTCCTCTTAAGACTCTAACCTAAATTCCTATTGCTTTGACTTTTATCATCAGTAGTCTTACTTAGGCAGTAGAGTGGCGATGGATGACAACCTGCCATCGTTGATATGATGCTTTTCTTATGTATCTTATGTAATCTCAAAAGAAGATCACCACTAGACATCTAGGAAGATTAGGAGGCCCTCAACACCGAGTTCAATTTTGCAAACTCAATCTATCATTTTTCCTTACATCAACAAGCAGTAAAATAGCAAATATCAATGTTGATGTTTTTCTCATTGACTAAGGGCCTGACATTTCATTATCTCGCAAACATAAGAGATACATTTTCTTAAAAGTCAATTGTTATGATAATGTGAGACCACTTAATTAATTTCAGACAACATGGGGATCAAACCTTAATTTGATGATGACATGCAATGGTGGAGTCAAGACCGCTAGGACAATCGGGTCCATAACTTACAATGAGGGCAATATTGAGACAGTGCGTCAAGAACAACGAACACCTGGGGTAAATATTAAAGCAGTATCAAAACTAGGTCTCAAGAACAAGATAATTTTAGTGTGGCGTGTTTGCCCTCACTTTGTCGTATGTGGCTTTGCCATTGATGGCGTGGATAGATGACATGATAATATTTCTCTTTGCCCTAAGTTTTTATCAAGGGTGTTTATTAAGGCAAATGAGTTCCTTTCTTATAAAATTACTAGTGCTCTGGTGCACACAATGTGTGCATTACCTTAAACGTGGGAACTGTTACAGTAAAATTGTCAAAAAGAAAAAAAAGAAAAAAAAACAATTTCAGTGCATTTTCGTTGATTTTTTTTTTCAAATTTGAGGTATTTATAATTCGTTCCAAGTATGAGACGATTTCCTCAAAGTTTATTAGTGTGAGGATATTTTCTTCAATTTATCCAAGTATGACAACATTTACAATTGATATTTGAAAAATTCTTCAAGGACCCAAAATATGGGACCAATAGAGGGGACAAGTGAGGTGTCCCCCTCCTATTAGATAATGAGTTGGTCATTATTAATGATGGCCAACTCATTATTCAATAGGAGGGGGACACCTCACTTGTCCCCCCTATTGGTCCCATATTTTGGGTCCCTGTAGCAAAGCTCTTGATATTTATATTATGAGATGAGGGAGGCCTTTGGCCTCCCCCTCATTATCCCTCCATTCACACCCCATTATGATGGTGTAACACCTCATTAAGTGGGGGTGACTCTTGGGTACTCAACCTATTCACATTGACTATCTATAAATATACATCATAGGCCTTTGACCTATGTATGGGTTTCCAAACACGTTATCAGCACGAAGTGTTCTTGACTCCCTGAGCCATAAAAAAAAATTCCCTTCCTCTTTTGCGCATTGAGATCTGGTTCGTTGCAGCGGGAGCGTTCGATGGATCATCGCAAGGAGGCAGCGTTCTACGGATCTTTAGTATCGATCGTCCCTAGATCTTTGATCTAGAGATAATTACTATAATCCGTAGAATAATATATGGCAGCTGGAAAATTAACAAAAAAAAATTTGGTTACTGTTCACCGAGGGTTACTGTTCACTCGGGAATTTTTCTGTTTATTAAGCAATTTTATTGTTGTTCATCTAATCTAATTGCATTCATTATTTGTTGGCATAACTAGTAATTAATACTATTAGTTAATTGCTATTCAAAAAAAAATAAATGTTTATGTGCTCATGTTGATGAAACTGGCGAGAAGTTCTGCGGCTTCTGCTAGTTTGTAAAAATTCATATATTGTGTTAAATTTGCACATTTACGCTGATATCACTTCCTATTACCATGAATATTATTTGGTTTTGCCTAGTATTAACGGAAGTGACCATTGCTAGGGAAATGCTCTTAAATTACATATTCTTGAGAACAAAACAGTAACACCAACACCAAGGTATTACTGTATATGTCCAGTTAACATGACATAAAATCATTTTTGGCCCCTTTAGTTTTTAGTGCTATTCTTTAAACACATATACATTTTTCTAATGGAATGCTAAACCATTGGTTGTTTCAGAGTTTCCATTCAGGGCACTTAAATTATTTTTTAATCATCACTTGTTATATTCAAAGTTCAAACTCACAATTTCTACATGATATTAAAAGTATTAAGTAGGCAGTATCGCATAGAAACAAAAAAAAAGTTTAAAAAAAAATTCAAAGAAATCAAGGGTTTACTGTCCAAATTTGTTATGCCTATTGCATATATTATTATTAAATTACGTGGATGTTTAAATAAATAATGTTGTGGTTTTTGGATCAGCCTGTTTGTCACCAAATTTAAATTCCTTGCATTTTCTTTTCGTTCTGAGAGAGAAATTGTAGTGAGGATATAATTGTAAAAAGTCAAAGACCGGTGTATTCCATTGAAGACGAAGGCATTTTTGCAAAATACAGGGACCCCCAAGGGTTTTCCAAATTGTATTTTAATTTTATGATTTTTGTTATCTTTGGACTGTATAATTGGACTTTGGACACTTTTTATTTTTTGGTGACGGGCTGATCCACGCAACATGTTTATTGCATGAATTTTTAATTCCTTATTATTAATTCATGTCTTTCAAATGCATAGATAAAATGGCTAAAATAGCGAACGTTGATTTCGAAGTCCTTGACGCTGCTGGCAAGAATTATTTGAGTTGGCATGTGGACCTGAAGTTCCACTTACGTGCCCAGGGCTTATTAGCCACAATTTTAACTTCTGCTCCACCGGCTCCGGCCACTGGTACGGGTAATGTTGTAAATAATGCTGAGGTTGCTACTACAGTGATCGTCTCTGATATAGATAAGGCGAAAGCCATTATCTACATCAGGAGACATATTGATTGGACCCTGAAGGCCGAATACCTTACTGTAGAGGACCCAAAGGAATTGTGGACTGCACTTGAGGACCGATA